>CATIWQ010139444.1:0-22391 GCA_949673415.1 Euphorbia schlechtendalii | reverse complement strand
CTACTTATACTTTCTATTTCAAAGTTTATGATATGTCTATGTGTCATAATGTGTATTTCATGTTGAGTCTTTTATATTAATCAAGTTATATGCTTTTGAGTTAACTTTAAGAGTAGTTTCGGGGTTAACGAGATTGTGTATAAGCACTGGATCTGTGATTATAACGCTATTTAGTTAGCCAACATTTTGGAATGGTAACTTGATAAATGTGGCTATGTGTGACCGACCCGTACTAAGCATAGTAATATTGTTATCCAGGTTTATATAATTATCTTAACTCATTTACACTAGATTTAGAAAAGTTATTTCATGTGTTGCTCTGCGGTGAATAATTGAATATCTAAGTGTCTAGAACCAAATTTGTTACAGTAGTTTAGTGTACATAATATCTTTGATAATTTTGCATGTTTTCTTTGCTATACTTATTTTTCATGTTAAACTATACTGATTCCTTCTACTCTAATCTTTCTATTCAACTATCCATTTAACTACCAATCCAACCCACCAAAATGAAATCAAACTATTTTATTTTTCCTTATTCCGTTCCTCTTGTTGATCTTTAGAGCCGGTTCCTTCCCTGTGTGATCAATATCTTTTATAACTACATCGCAACTATATACTTATAGTTATCATCATTTTTCTATTTAATAAGTCATACTAACAACACCTATACTTTAAAGCTAAAATCTTGCGAATAAGTTATTAAACTTATCAGTAGAAAAGTGGCAAACAATAGCCTTGATCCCATTATCCAACAAATGTTTGAGCTGAATCTCTCTGACCAATATTTGTTCACTTTGACTGAGACTCTTGACATAGAGAATCCTGATGATACATGCTTCAATGAAAAAATGGAGAAAGCAATTCTCAATCTCGATATACTTCCACAAATGTTGAGATCATGACCAAAACTTGATAATCCTACACTCAAAAAGCTCATTCCTCCCATCACTCAACAACCAGTACTTGAACTTAGAAGTCACCAAAGTCATCTCAAGTACACCTACTTAGGAGATAAGGAGACACTCCCGGTGATCATCTCAAGAAAATTGAGTTCCATTGAAGAACTAGTCACTTTGCATCAACAACAGAAAAAAGGAATTCGATGGACTATCATCGACATCAAAGGGATTAGTCCTACCACTTGTATGTACAAAATCAACTTGGAGAAGGACATAAAGAAATTTTGTAAATGTCAAAGGAGACTCAACCCACTCATGATGGAAGTTGTAAAGAAGGAGGTGATAAAACTCATAGAGGCTAACCTCATTTACCCAGTCTTCGATAAGCGAGTGGGTTAGCCTAGTTCATGTAGTTCCAAAGAAGATAGGGATGACGATGTTTGAAAATGAAGTAGGAGAACTAGTCCCAATGAGAGTCTATGATGGATTGAGAGTTTGCATAGATTACCGTAAATGGAACACAGCAACTAAAAAGGACCATTTTCTAGTCCCGTTCATTGATCAAATACTAAAGAGACTAGTAGAAAAGTCTCATTATTGCTATCTCAAAGGAGTTTCGGGTTTCTACCAGATCCCGGTAGAACCAGAAGACTAAGAGAGGACTATGTTTACATGTCCTTTTGGATCTTTCGCTTACAAAAGGATTTCTATCTCTGCAATGCTCCCATGACATTTCAAAGATGCATGTTAAGTATTTTTTTCTGATTATGTTGAAAGTATCATTGAAGTCTTCATGGATGATTTTACAGTGTATGGAGACTTGTTCACAGCATGCCTAAACAATCTTGGTAAGATCTTTAAACATTGTATGGAGTCTAATTTATCACTTTGTTATGAAAAATGCCTTTTAATGGTAGATAAAGGTATGATTTTAGGTTCTGTTGTTTCAAAAAAAGTGTATAGAGGTAGATAATTCTAAAATTGACATTATTTAATCATTACCTTACTCTACTTTTGTGAAATATGTTAGGTATTTTCTTAACCATGCTTGCTTTTATCATAGGTTTATAAAGAACTTCTCAAAAATCATAGAGCCCATATGCCAATTACTTCAAAAAAGATGCTGACTTGAGTTGGATGTCCTTGTAAGAGAGCCTTTGACATATCAAAGGAGAAACTAGTCTCTGCACCAATCCTTCAACCAGTAAATTGGGACAACCCCTTTGAGACCATGTGTATTGCAATTAACAAAGAAATGGTAGCAGTTTTGGGATGAAAAATTGGCAAAGAACCTCATGTCATATATTATACCTCTAGGACTCTCGATATAGCTCAAAGGAACTACACCACCATTGAAAAAGATCACCTTGCAATTATTTATGCTTTCAAAATATTTTATTCCTACCTTTTATGTCTAAAGGTCATTGTGTATTTAGATCATGCATCATCATGCTGTTTAATGACCAAGAAGGATTTTAAACCGAGACTAATTCGTTGGATTCTTCTTCTGTAAGAATTTGACAAAGAGATCAAAGATAAGAAAGGGATAGAGAACCTAGTTGCAAATTGTTAGCCACTTTTCTACTGATAATATAAAAGTTTTAAATATGAACAGGTGTTGTTAGTACCGCTTATCAAATTGAAAAATAATGATAACTGCAAGTATATAGTTGCGATGTAGTTTTAAAAGATATCGATCCCACAAGGAGAGAATTTGGTTCTAAGGATCAACTAGAGTTATGGAACAAAAGAAAATAAAATAAGATAAAGTTTTTGAATGGTAGACTGATGAATGGACAGATGCATGAACAGATTAGAAAAGATGCAAAGCATATAGATATTCCCTAAGAACAAGTATATTGGAGTAAAATATGCAAAATAATTAAGAATGTTTTATGCACTAGATAACTTCAAAAAACTCCATTCTAGATGCCCAAATATCCTATAATTCACCGTAGAGCAACACATGAAATAACTTTTCTAAATCTAGGGTAAACGAATTATGACACTTATAAAAACCTAGACAACAATAATACTATGCTTAGTACGGGTTGCATTCATATAGCCATATTTAGTAAGTTACCACTCTAAAAAAGTTGGCTCACTAAATAGTGTTATAATCATAGATCCTGTGATTATACATAATCTTGTTAACCCCGAAACTTCTCCTAAAGTCAACTTGAAATCATATAACTTCATTAATATAAGTTATGCAAGATGAAATACTCATTATGACACATAGACATATCATAAACTTTGAATTAGAAAGTATAAGTAGAAAATAAAGTAAAGTTGTAAGGTATGCAAGTGAAAGCTAAAGTTGATCAAACCATATCCACTCTTTAATGGGAGTCGTCAATTCCCGCAATTCCCGCATCTACTTTGAATTCAGTCTCGACTCATACAGAACCTCTGTTAGGATACTATTCTTTGTGAATACTGAACAAATGAATGTCGATGAACATAAAATTTTATTGATAAGTGCTTTGCAATTACACTCATACAACAATCGCTCGAATTTGAGGAGAATTCTAGTGATTGAAACAAGAATCGAATCACTTATACATTTTTCTCTCTAACACTTTGAACTAGTGAAATCTATATAACTTTCACTCTCTATCATGTATCATATGCTCTGTTGATTTTCACCATAATAAATTTCCATCTACGAAATTGGTATTTGAACCTCTATTTATGGATTGTGAAAGGTTTTGTTATCCAAATGAACAATCATGTCCATTGGTGGAGGGTTACATCATCTTCATGGGATTGAATGCAAGATTTAATCCTTATCTTCAATGGAAAGGCACCTTTTCATGGTTCATTATCTCTAAGAGGTGTCTTTTCATCTGACAGTTGATGTCGATTGATGGTGGTTGATAGTTCTTATCCGGTGGTTGGAAGTTGAGAAGAGTTGATCAAATCCGTCACGATTTGCAAGCGTAACATACATGTCGCGATCGTGAATGTAAGTTGGTTACTTACTTCTTATGAAGAATGATAAGTCACGATCGTGATAGATATTCACTAGCGTGACTTAGCCAATCGTGAGTAGGAATCACGACCGTGACATGGTCGTGACTTATGCTTTTCTTTATGATTCTTCTTTACAACTTTACCGATCTTTGACAACTTCGATCCTAAGACAATTCCTTGCATTCCATGCATCTTTTTGCATAGAATTCAATCTTTAATCATTTCACTCCCAAGATTCACCTAGTTTCTGCACTTGCATAAAAAACAACTACATACCATGTGAAATCTTTTATATGAAGTATAAAATGACTCTAAACAACATCATTTTCTAAGTAAAAATATCAAGATAATAAGTGTAATAATACACTTATCGCAGATCATTTTAGTGGACTTAGCAACTTAGAGGGAACAAAGGAAGTTAACGATGAATTTACAGGAGAGAGTCTCTTTGATTTCGATGATACTCCTTGGTACACTGATATTGTCAATTTCATCACCATCAGAGGTTCTTTTATCACTTCCCATGGAATGATAAAGAAAAAATGAAGAGAGAAGCGTTTAAGTATCATTGGATGACCCATATTTATGGAGATAAGGGGATGATTTTATTTTAAGGAGATGTATAATAGGAGAAGAGATCACAAGGTTACTATAAACTTATCACACTAAGGTTTGTGGAGGTCACTATAGACCATAGAGAAGTGCACAAAACATCTTAGGGTGCGGATTCTATTGGCAACACATCTTCCACTACTCTTGCATGTATTTCAAAGCTTGTGATAACTGCCAAAGGATTAGTAACCTTGGTCATAACGATCAACTTCTGATGATTCCAATATTGGGAATCGATTTTATGGGTCCCTTTCCTCCATCTTTTGGATTTAAATACATAATCATAGCAGTTGATTATGTCTCTAAATGTATAGAGGCTAAGGCAACAACGAAATGATGGTGCACAGACTATAGCTAACTTTATAAAGAATAATATCATATGCAAATATGGGACATTGAGATTGCTTATCAGTGATTGTGACATATATTTTAGAATAATAAGGTCTCTGCCTTATTGAAGAAATGAGGAGTCAAGCACATGACTTCAACAATATATCACCCACAAACAAACGAACAAGTTGAAGTTAGTAAGATAGAAATTAAACTCATCTTGGAGAAAATAGTCAATGCCAACAGGAAAGATTGGAGTCTAGATCTCTAGGTAGTTAGAACAACATGGAAGGAGCCCATTGGGATGTCTCCTTACACAATTGTTTAAGGAAAAGAATGCCATTTACCCATAGAGATTGGGTAAAAAGCACATTGGGTAATCAAAGAGACCAACTACAGGATGTATTTAGCTCAGGAACAAAGGAAATTGCATATGCAAGAATTAGAAGAGATCAGAAATGAGGTCTTTGAGAGGTCAAAAGCCTACAAGGAGACCACCAAACGACACCGTGGTCCCCATGTTTTTAGGAAGACCTTCTAGAAGGACATAAAGTCTTACTCTTTCAGTCTAGGATTAAATTATTTCCTGGGAAGTTGAGGTCTCGGTAGATCCTTTCATAGTTACTAAGGTGTTTCCTCACGGAGCATTCATTATCAAGAGCATAGTGATAAATAAATCCATGAAACTCAATGGGCATCACCTCAAGTTATATTATGAAGGATTCGAAGCTCGCTTTGAAGAAATTCATCTCAGAGAGAACTTTAAACCCACACTTGAGTTAAGTGACATTAAAACCAAAGTGCTCCTTGGGAGGCAACCCCAAGCATTTTTATAACTCTTTTTAATTTTTAATTTTTTTTTATTTATTTTATTTAGGATTTAATTCTTAGATTTTAATTTAGTTTGAGGAGTAATGTTTAGGAGTAAATATTTAGGATTAAAAAAGATTCTCTAATGATGTAGGAAATTAAAATGATGCAGGAATTTAATGATTAAAAGAGGAAGAGTCACACGAAGAAGAAGAAGAAACAAAGAGTCATGTAGAGAAGGGGAATAAGTGAAGATTCATGCACCAAAGAGGAGAGAGTAACGGTCATATTTGTCCACATTCATTAAATCTCTCTCAAGAGTGGACAGACATAGGCTGTCACATTGGTGGTTACTTATCCAATTTCAAGTTATCATTACACAACCATGATTACTAAAGGCCCCTTCATTTATTGATTTTCCCCTTTCTTGGTCTCCAAGCACATTTTTCCATTTAAATAGATCCTTACCTTTAACATTTCACCACACTCGGAAATCACTCACTCTCGCCAGAAAGAAAAAGCAAATTTCTCTTACTTCTCTGTACAAAAATGACTTCTTCCATGGAAACTACTCCCAACACCGCCACAAAAACTACTCCCACCACCACTACAAGGATTGGCACTCACAAGAAAATTACCATGAAACAATCGCATGGTAGGCAGCCAACTCAAGTCACTACAACATCTCATAGTGGGACAGCTACTCCCATTGAAGCTAGCCCCTCAACACTCTATATCCTGATCCCGTCTACAAGGATGAGGAATTTTTTGAGTCCAAGGGGGAGGAATTCATGGTTGAGGACTCACTAATTATGGACTCCAAGGATAAGGTCATCATTCTACATGATAGTGATGATGAAGAGCGCACTCTAATACCACCTATAGTCCTTACAAAGAGGAAGCCCTACACTAGGAGCTCCAAAGATGCTGGGAGCAAAAAACCAGAAATCCATGAGGAGAAGACTCCGGTCTCTACCAAGGGGAAGGTGTTCAACACCTTTGACAAGCTAGGTCCCCATGGCATTTTTAATCACTAAAAGGGAGTAGCGCCCACATCGTGTAAGTTTGCATGCATTGAGATTATGGAGAGTCTATCAAGAATTAGGTTCTCATTGCCTACATAGTGATTTGTTGATTTCCTCTTCTCTTCATCCCATTCCCAACCTACAAAGAGCTAGTGTTGGAATTTTACTCCACCTTCTCCTTCAAGCAAGACTACTCCAGCTATTATGAGCCCAACATCCTCAAGTTCCGTCTCCATGGAAAGACTTATTCTTAAAGTCTCGATGACTTCAACAAGGCATTGGGGGTCACTGAGTCTTCGAAGGATATGTGCGACACTCCTCCTCCCAAATTTGATGTTTGTTGGTTTGTTTTAGCTTAAATAATTGTGTAGAGGTGGGTGAATGCTAATTTAACATAGAATTTAAAATCATCGACCAACTTAAATTAATGTGTGTTGAGCGAAATGTGAGGAGTGTAATTTAAGGCTAAAACACAAACCACTCAGCTTGAGCTAACTTGGATTATTCACAAACTATGCTGAGTAAAATCTTACTTAGCTTAGGTTGGTTTTTCAAGCGAATAAAACAAAGAGAAATATGATGTATATGCACAAGTACTATCAAACATAAAAGATAGAGTTAAGGAATGAATACACCTCGACTTATCTTGGTTCGGACCATAGCCTGCCTCTAGTCCCCTGATACCTTTTATGAGCCTTTGATAGTGGGTAGGCGATATTACAATAAGTACCTTTCAAGCTAACTATCACTCAACTCAATTTGAGTACCCTTCTCAAACTGACTCAAACAGATTTGAATTAAAAAGTTTTTCACATGGAGGAACTCAAGTTATAAATCATTGGTGTGAGTACGGGATTCTTGGTCCCTCTCGGGGCTAAGATGGCATTAAAATTAGTTATCCCGGCCTTTCAAACATTTAAGACATGTTAAAATAATTTATTTAAGTGTTAAATAATTTTATTTTATAGGTTTGATTCACCTCTTTTTTTGGAGTAAAACAAGTGTTTTTAACTTAAAAGCCTTATTTATTCATTTTAAATAAATTATAAATAAAAAAAATTTAAAAAATTAAAATTTGAATTTTATGTGTTATAAAAATTAAACAAGTAAAAAAAATCAAATTTTAGAGTTTTTCGAGGAACCCGGGACCTTGGGGGGTCACCTGGGAACTGGAGCCCCTCTAGCCAGTTTAGTTGGACCACCACCAGCCCAACTAGACTGACGACTGTCCTCTTGGTTGGATTAGTGACGTTCTAACCTAGAGGGGCACCTGGGTTTTGCCTGGATTTCCCTTTTTTTTCTATTTTTTACCTTAATTTCCAACTTTACCCTCACTTTTTAAATGACTTAAAGGGGTATAAATAGGTTCAAACTTTGAGAAGAGGGGGAAGATAACATATTTCAGCAACCTTTTGGGTTTTATTGGGATTAGAGAGAGAAAATCAAATATTTAGGGAGCGAGTTTTGGAAAAAGTTGAGAAATCCACATTCAAAGGATTTTTTCTCCACTTTCAAGAACTCCACTTGGTTAGAGGCCTAAACACTTTGGGTAGATCTTCTTCTTATCTTTCGAGAAAACCTAAAATCACAAAAAACCATTCACTCTAGCATTTTTTTCTCCTTTTTTGGTGAATCTTGCTACAAATCAACTAAAAAAGGCTTGGAAAGACTCTTTTCTTGGCGATTTAGGCTCCAAAATCATTAGGAACACGTTGGGGGGAGGGGTAAGCTTCTGTGTTTTGGGGCCTTATTGGCTTGATTTTATATTTATTTTGAGTGTTTGTGTGTTTTGGGAGTGAAAAATGGTAAATTAACCCTGAGCCCCTCTAGTTAGACCAACGCCTCCCTAGTTAGACTGGTGCCTTATTAGTTAACTAGAGAGGCACCGGGAAACTAGACCCCCACCGGTTTTATTATGGAGGCATGACATAAAATAGATTTGTTTCGGGTTATAAATCTATTTTTCATCCATCTTGTGCGTTAGAAATGGAAAATTTCAACAAAAATCGAAGGTTGTCTTAGGGCTTATATAGTTTGGTCAGTGCCTCTTTAGGAAATTGGACCACCCCTAGGGGAACTAGACCGACGCCTATCTTGGAGGGGGCCAGTCAGGTTGCCACCGATCCAACAATTGAGATGCTGGTTTAGTTTTCGGCCAGAAGATCCGTTTTAGTGTTTTTCGCCTAGATTTCCTTTTTTTCACTCCGTTTTAGGCATTGCAATGACAAGAATCAATATACCTTGATAAATGACCATAGTATATGCCATGTAATATCTTTAAATAATTAAAATGAGCAAGAATCGGGTTTAAAATAAATCATTCTTGTAAGAAAACTCACTTGGAAACTCGAATTTCTAATTTTAAAAATCAATCGAGCACAATGCTTTAACAATCACCCTAATGTAACCTAGTTGCATGATTAATTAAGTCTTGTATGGTATTACTTGTTAGACATGATCTATGCCCTAGAGGTAATTAGGGTACTATATCTTTATTAGTTTATAATTTACAAACAATTTCAGATTATTGTTATCAATAATAAAGACATCTTTGTTATTAATCGATGATTATTTATTGTGTATCTCATTGGTATTATATATATATATATATATATATATATATATATATATATATATATATTGTTACGTATATGTACATGTTCATTGATAAGATAAAGTCCATAATTATTTTATAGCGTGAAAGTGCGAGGATATAGTGGGAGCTATGTGGTGTCAGAACTACACACACGTGTTAATATGAATGGTCTCAATATCCCTAGCCATAATTTCATTGAGACTGGACATGAATGAAGTAAATAGACTAGCATGTGTAGGGTTACTCTTTGAATTGGATCCAAGCAACTGATGGTAACAAGCTGAAGGTGGTACCTTGAGTTAACACGTGAATGTATTTGGGAATACATTGGAGATTGCTATAAGACAGGAACTCAAAAATAACTATATCCATGTGTTGTTTTCATTTCTTATTGTATTAGTAATACAAGTATTCTGAGACCTGAGATACCGGTTCTTTGTGTAGGAGTTGCTATACTTTAGGTCCTACTTATTCATACCCTGGTGATTCGGATGATATGGGTGATTACAGGTATAGTGATGATCACTCATTGGTAAGCCGAGTAGTCAAGATGGGATCCATCGCTCCTGATATAGTGATATAATGAGAGTTATACCTTAAGGCCTCTTGTTGAGTTAACAACACTTATAAACTTCTGATCAGAGTATAAAATTTATAGAACATGTTTCTAGTCAATTTTGACACATTATGGTGAGTGGTGTTCTTCGTGAACAAGTATAATTATAGGATAGTTATGGCTATTACATGAGTTAACACTTAATCCATGCTCAATCAACTAGATGGTATATAACCTGATGGAAGGAGTGTATTGTACTGGTTACTATTGCAGAGCCATAGCAAGTCACAAGCACGTGACATTCCAAGTATCGGGGGATTATACGTATTTCCTAGAAAGCCCATTTGATTGTCTAGAGTTATTAGGTTCCATATTAGTCTGGAACACTAAGCCTAAAGGTTCCTGGATGGGAAGCTAAGTTTAGGTTAACCTTTAGCGGCTCTTTACTTTGGGATCCTATGAGGTCACACACTTTGGGTCTTTACCGATCAGGTCTATATCGAGAATATAAGGAAAGTAAAAATCGTTGGATGAATTATTAATTTGTTTGACCAAATAATAATTAAAGGATTTAAAGAGGAGTTTTTGGAAAAATTGTACATGGCGGAGAGAAAATTTTCCCTTTGTGAGTGGGCCCCACCAACATGGGATATTCGCGGGTGGGGCTTGCATGGTTGCCTCGCGAGCAAAAATTGTTCACGGGGCGTTAGCATGCGTTGGCACAATGCCAATGTATGCAGGTGGGCTACAAGCCTGCAAGAGCTACTGGGTAGCGCTTGCATGGCCTGTAGTGCAGGCCCACAAGCTGTTGCTTGCAAGCTAGGCTTGCAGGATAACCCTTCCTTCTCCCTATAAATACGACTCCTCCTTCTCCTTGAAATGTATTTCAGCTCAACCTTTCCTTCTAAGTTTTGACATCTTTTCTTCACGAGATTTTGTGAGATCCTCCATGAGTTTCTCCGCTTTCACAAGGAATTTTTTGAATGCTTATCCAATTTTCAAAAGAGCCCTCTCAATTATATTTTTGGGTTAGTCTACGAGCGGTCTAATAGCTGCTCGTTATCTAGCGAGTTCTTCCTCTACGGGAGGTTTTGGTCAGTTAGGGTCCATGTGGACTAATCATAGAGTCCATCTTGGTTTGGAGGCTTGTGCTAATGGAGTGTTGTCCAACTATTCTAAAGGAGCACTGTACCAAAGGGAAAGACCACATCAACTGGTAATGCTCTTAACTTAGATGTTAGGTTTCTTATGTTAAGTTTTACAAACCTATTAACATCAATGGATTGTTCCAACTTAGATTATATCAATCATGGAATGCTTAAGAGATCCTTTAGGGTTAATTTTAAGTTTTGAAATTCCACCATGTAAGTTTGCATGTTCAATTATTGCCTTAACTAACCGTCATTACTTACCCTATTTGTCGTGTGATGTATAATAGTGCTAACCCTTTGTGGATGCAAGTTTAGATGTATGATTAGGATTTCATTCCTTCGGTATTATTTTGTAAAAATTAATGTATTTGTGGATAAAAATTGTATTTAAGACCATTTCTACTACTCAAAAAATTTATTATTTAATCCCAACCACTAGGTTAGAAGTCTTTTACTTTATCACTTTTATTTATTTTTTCTCTACATGTTTACTTACCACATTTATAGCTTTTCCACTTGTGAATGCCTTAAATTAATCAACATAAATCGAAAATGACTAGAAATAAACTGAAATACTTTAAAGGTGGTTGCTTTTATGTAATTAAAACTCAAACAACAACGAAGTAGCTAACTCATCCAAACCCATATCTCTTTACTACGGTGCGGTTTAGGCTTAACGGGTCTAGGCTGTACTGAATTTATCAAAAGAGTTGATCCATGTGGTGACTCTGTAACAATGTAGGTGAGAGGTTTAAGCCTTGAGTCTTTTCAAAACTTTTCTTTCTTATTTTTTAAAACCCCCATGCCTCGTATTACGGGGTCTGTGTGCCTCGCGGCAACCACACGGGTAAAACGTTGTTCACTCACAGTTGGTTCCTTTATAAATGATAAGCTTATCCAGAATTTAAGCCTAAATGATTTCTCTCTTACAAATAGATTAGAATTGGTTGTTTGCTTTTGGATTGCTTATTGCTTTAGCAGAGGTTAAGTTCTTTAGAAATTCAAGTTGGTTCACCAAGTTGTAAATGTCTACTCCAGACTCTATATTTAGTTATAGAAATCTAGAAGTAGTCATTGTAAACTTCTCATCTTGACTTTATTCTTCAAATCCCTTCTCTTCAATACTTTGAAATCTATCTATTTGAAATAGAGTTGTAAACACTTGGAGACATTGATTTTGAACGTTAAGGCCCGAGATTAATTTGTTGATATGTTTCTCTTCAAAGAACCATTTCCTTTAAGTAATGCAATTGGAAGAGGTGTGTGAGATGCAAAGTGGCTAACTGAGATTGGGCACTTTTTTGGTGTTGTAGATGGCTTGACATTACTTGAAAACAATGAATGTTAGAAGATAACTTTTTGATTTGGCTTCAAGTGAGGATGTCCCAACATTCCATACTTACACCTTTTAGCTGTAAGGACCACATAAATATCCCTTTGTTTTCGATGCCAAAACCTGAAAAGCATCACTAAAGATTATTTTGTTTTCACTGAAATGTTTATAAGCATAGGTGTACTGGTAGATCAACATCGCAACAGTTACTTAGCTTATGCTGAGAATAACTAAGTAAAACTACTCAACTTGATTAGAGTTATATCGCATAAACAATATAATAAATAGTTACTCAGCTTAGCAACCTTTTGTTACTCTAAGCCATAACTTAACTAAGCTTATGTCTAGTTAAGTTATTTTTCTCAAAACAACCTCAAGATGACTTACTTAATTAAGAGTCTAATTGTTACCCAATTAATTTCACTATTCTAACTAAATTATTATATCTAAAATGTAAGTACTGTGAAGTATTATTAACTTGGGTTCAACAAAGCTGCCGAGACTTACTTTACTCTTTGTAACAATGATTGTAGGGTTACCACTTAGAAATCTGAGACTCCAAGGCCTGCTACTTTCATGAACCTCATCTCCGCTACTATCCTAAAATTCTCACTTTTAATTTTTTAGGTCACCATAAGAGCTCAAGGAACATCAATGAGAATGATCTCAACATCTTGTCGATCATGGTGATCAATAGGAACTTCTTCTTGGCACATGGTTCTCGGTTGCAAGAGAAATCCTCCTATTTTTAGCGTTGTGATCTTGGTGATTGAACATGAAATGTATAATTTTGAGAGCACTGGCTACACTTCGCTTCCCGAGATTACGTTGTTGAAAATGGAGAACTTGTAGACCATGCTAATGGTCAAGACCTACAATGGGACCAAGCAAATGCATCCTCCTAGCCCTCAAAGTCTAGAACCCCCACTCTCGCTGATCAAAAGCTTGAGCAAGAGAAGCCTATAGTAGCAGTAGCAGAACAAGCCACTCCCACCGCCCACATCGAGATGCTTGGGAAGTATAATGCTCTAAAAAGTGGTATTAGGTTCTTTTCAATAACTCTCTATAGCTCGGGTAGAGAATGAAGACCTCAGTACTCGTTGATGCCCTTGAATTCAATGTGAAGACTCTCTATGATCATCTCTAACTCAAGCCCTTCAAGCATCAAGCTCACCAACGAGACCAGGGGTAGGTCTCTTTCATGCTCCTCCTCTCCACCAAGATAGTAAATATCTTTTATGCCCATTTTCTTTTATTTTTTTAATTTTCTTCTTTATATTTTCTCTTTAAGACATTTTCATTGGAGGCAATGCAAAAATTTAAGAGTGGGGGGAGGGGAATACATAACTTTTTGAAACCTTTTATTTTCTTTTAATCTTTTTGCTTTTTAATTTTTACAATTTTAGTCATTTTACTTTGAATTTTGTCATTTTGTAGTCTCAATGTAAAAATTTTAATTTTGTTTGTACATAAAGATAAAAAACTAAGAAAATTAGTCTTTTAATTTCAGTGTTCTCTCTTTATTTTCCACAGTGACCTGCTATGTACTCTAGCCTATTACAAAGAAATGAGGAAATTCAAAGAAGAGAGATACCTTCATAATGACTAGTTAAACAAGTAACAAAGACTAACTTAACTAACCATACTTGACATATAGAGTTTTTTTAAGCAAAGATTTGTTCTAGTACTTGAGTTCTAAAAGTCACTTTGTAAGATTCAAGTCCAAATGAATGCCTTAGAACTTAATATTTATCTTTGCATTTAGAATTGGTTTATTTTAGAAAGGTCTCTTTTTTCTATTTGGACCTTCACCGAGACCTTAAACTGTTCTTTTCAATAAACTTGGTGGTTTATTTTCTTTCTTTATTTTCTTTTTTGTTTCGGTCTTAGAAGAAATAACATTGTTTGGTTAGCAACCGAATGATGAAATTTTATAAGTATGTTTAAAAGAAAGAGTTTGACTTTTCTCACAACTAGGTGAAGTCTCTTTCATAGGGCCGAAGTAGAAAGATCATTGCTTGGCTAGCAATTAGGCAATGACTGTTTCATTGGTTTTTATTTTTCGCAAAGAAAAAATTCCAAAAAATATAGAAAATAGTTGAAAAGAAAATTTTGAAAAGAAATAGGAAAAAAGTCAGAAAAAGAAGAAAAAAAAAACGAAGTCAGAAAAAGAAGAAAAAAATGAAGTCAGGTTTTATAGTCTATTTGTTTGTTCTTTTTTTTAGTTACGTATCTAGGGACCCCACCAAGCAAAAAGACCAACTTAAAAGGTAATTGTGAAGTCTTCCTTTGAATACTTGATCTCTTTAATAAATTTAGCTAATTAAGTCTTGGGTTTTCGAGCAAGGTCTTTATGCTTTCTTAAGTATCACTCTTTCATTGGACTCTTATTCTTGATAAGGAACTCTGCCATGATCTTGGTGAAAGATTTCAGTCTTTTCGTAAAAATATTTAGGGTCTTTGTGTAGTAATTATTCTATTTTCTTCATGATCCTTGTACTCATAGTTGACGGCAAGCATGGAATAAGTGTGAGGAGATTTGATAGGTTGTAAATATCACATATTTTTATGATTAAACCTATGTCTTTATGAACATGTTTTAGACTTTATGGGCTTTTTTACTATTGTTTTCTGTCATTTCATGATTATGAGGTGATATGGAGAGAAATTGACTAAAATGGCTAAGATCAATACTTCACTGAGATCTCAGTGTGTGAACTGAGAGTAGTAGCAAGTCCCAATAATTTCTGCAAATTCCAGAATCTTCCAAAACGTCAAAGATAGATTTAATTTATTGATAAGAATGTAAAAGTCAAAGAAATACAGTTTTAATTAAGAGAAGAGTTACTTCCCTTAATAAATTCTATTTTGGGAAAGGATAAAGCTCAACAATTTGTATCTCCAAGTAAAGACTAAAAGGATTAACCAAAGCTGGAAAATCACTGTTAAAGACTAAGTTAAGAAGCAACTAGATATGGTCATTTGTGTATAATAGAGAGACTGCATTCCATATAAAAAAAGTTCAAATTTTAGAGTCTTTAGTCTATTATTATTTGTAGTTTAGTTTTATTGTTCTTGTCTTTATTGTTTTTGAAATCTCTAGTTTAGTTTTATTATTTTAAGCTTCGGATACTTTTCATTACTTTCTAGTTCAACTCAAGTATTTTCTTAGCTTTCAATTCTTTCAAGTTTCACAATTTATTTATTTATCTTTGATAATTTACTTTTAATCGCATGCTTTATTTCAAATTTCTTTAATTTTATTTGCGTTTATTTACAATCATGTCTAGCTAAGTCCTTAGAAACTTGATCAAGTAAGGGTCAAGGCCATGTTTGATTACTATGTGGACTTAACCTAAATACAACAATCTATTGAACCCAAGTTAATAGTACTTCATAGTACTTAAATGTCTTTGAAATAACAAACTTATTAGGATAGTGAGGTTAATTAGGTACTAAGTAGACTCTTAATTAAGCAAGTTTTACTTAAATGTTTAAGGGAAAGCAACTCAGTTTTACTGAGTTCTAGTTAAGTTATGGCTTAGAGTATGAAAAGCTATGTGCTGAGTACTCTACAGTTTATGCGATATAACTCAGCATGTGCTGAGTACCTTTTACTTGGTAATATACTGAGTATAAATAAGACACTTAGAATAATATGAAACTTGTCTGTTAACGTTGTCTGTGAAAACAGAATATTCCCTTTGATACTTTTCAGGTAAAAAGCATTGAATTCAAAATGGACGTTCCTATGGTTCTCATATCCAAAAGGTGTCAGTACGCAATGTTGGAGATTCCTCACAAGCGTCCAAGGCAAAAAGGTGTTCACAAGTTTTTGACTATACTTGTTTCGAAAGACTTATACCCGGTAATGGTGTCAAAAACTTGTTCCCCAGTTTTCTACTGATAAGATAAGAGTTCTATATATGAACAGGTGTTGTTAGTACCGCTTATCAAATAGAAAAATGATGGTAACTACAAGTATACAGTTGCGATGTAGTTATAAAAGATATCGATCCCAAAAGAAAGGAATTCAGTTCTAAGGACCAACTAGAGTTATGGAACAAAAGAAAATAAAATAAGTTTAGGGTTTTGAAATGGTGGACTGATGAATAAACAGATGCATGAACAGATTAGAGAAGATGTAAACTATATAGATATTCCCTAAAAACAAGTATAGTGGAGAAAAACATGCAAAATCATCAAGAATATTTCGTACACTAGATAACTTTAACAAGCACTGTTCTAGACGCCCAAATATTCAATAATTCACTGCAGAGCAACACATGAAATGACTTTTCTAAATCTAGGGTAAATGAATTATGACACTTATAAAAACCTGGATAACAATAATACTGTGCTTAGTACGGGTTGCTCTTACATAGCCATATTTAGCAAGTTACCACTCCAAAATGTTGGCTCACTAAACAATGTTATAATCACAGATCTAGTGATTATACACAATCTTGTTAACCCCGAAATCACTCTTAAAGTTAACTCGAAGCATATAACTTAATTAATATAAGAGATGCAAGATGAAATACTCGTTATGACACATAGACACATCATAAACTTTAAAATAGAAAGTATAAGTAGAAAACAAAGTAAAGTTGTAAGGTATGCAAGTGAAAGCTAAAGTTGATCAAACCGTGTCCACTCTTTTAATGGGAGTCGTCAATTCCCGTAATTCGTACGTCTACTTTGAATTCGGTCTTGACTCGTACAGAACCTCCGCTATGATGCTATTCTTTGTGAATATCGAATAAATGAATATTGAAGAATAGAAACTTTTATTGATAAGTGCTTTGCAATTACATATATAAAAAAATCGATTGAATTTATGGAGAAATCTAGTGATCAAAATAAGAATCGAATCACTTATACATTTTTCTCACTAACTCTTTGAACATAGCGAAATCTATACAATTTTCACTCTCTATCTAAGCATACATTGCTATTCATGCTTCACCACATACCCTCAAAGAGAGATGACCACATAAGCATCCGAAACTCCACCTAAATTGGGAAAAATAACAAAATCATTCATTTAATAGCTACATACAGTGGTTATTCTTATTTGATTTTATCAAGGTATGTTGCATTGCTTACTAGAAATACATTCAACCTCCTCATTCCATGAGATCTAGTCATAGTACGAAATCTCGAATTATTGATGTAATACCTGTTGGTAAATCAAGAGAGAAATTGAACATGCATAGGTTGCAAGGTGGAAATTCAAAAGCATAAAATTAACTTGAGGATCTCCTAAGCATGCCATGATTGATATAATCTAGGTTAAAACATTCCATAGATACTTTTATGTTTATAAAATATATAAAAGAAATCTAGCATCTAAAGATTAAAGCATTACCAGTTGATGCATGCTTGATCTCTCTTTTGGTAGTGGTGTTCCCTTTGAGTGATTTTGACTGCACAAGCTTCAAAACTAGGAGAGCCTATACAACTTGATCCACACAGATCTTCACCAACTAAAACCTCGAAGAAGTAGAACTCGTCGATTGATAATAGTTGCTAGACTACTTGTAAATCAACCAAAAAATCCAAATCAAAAGCTCACTTAAACTTTGAGCCTTCTAAAAGAACTCTTCGGTTTGTTTGGAGAAACTCATGGAAGATCTCGCACAACAAAAGAAGAGGAGAGTAGAAATCAAAGAGAAAACAAGCTCAAAGCTTTTTTGTGTGTATATTAATGAGGCTTTGAAGCCTAAGTGATAGACTCCCTCTAAAACTCTACATGGGATGGGATAAATCCCATCCAATGTACTGCGGGTGAATTGTGTGGGTATAGATACAAACGGGTTGACCAACGATTACCGTAAGCTATATCTTGCGGGCTTGCGCCCAGCCCATGCTATGCGCAAGTGGGCTTGCACCCAGGCCGGGTAAGAGCTACCTTGCGACGGCGCTCGCGGGCTATCCCCACTCTCTAGCGGCCCACGAGCCCGTTGGCTAGCGAGGCAGCCACGTAAGTCCCACTTTGAACAAAACATGTTCAGTTTGGGGCCCACTCGTAACAAGAAAATTCCCTTGCTCGTTTCGTGCAACCTTTTCCCTATCTTTTCATTATTTCTAATTATTAATTTGATTAAATTAATTAATAATTCTTCTCACTGATTTCTCAACTTGCATTTTGGATAAAGACCTAGTCCATAGGTTCTTTACATGGTCTGATAAAGACCCAAAGTGTGTGACCTCATAGGATCCCAAAGTATAGAGCCACTAGAGGTTAGCTTAAATTTGTCTTCCCTTCCGGGAACCTTTAGGCTCAGTGTTCCAGATCGTTATGGAAGCTGATAGCTCTAGACGATCAAATGGGCTTTCTATCAAATGTGTATGATACCCCGATACTTGGAATATTTTATTGAGCTCAGACGAAGAGTTCAAAATTTATTGGTTGATTATATCATTAACCATTTTTTTAAGTGTCAGCTCATGTAATAGTCGTAGCTATCCTAGAATTAGACTTGTTCATGAGGAACACTACTCAGCGGTTTTGTATCTTGATCGATTAGAAACCCATTCCAACAGTCGTATACTCTGATTAGAGGTTTATGAGTGTGTCACTTCAACAAGGGGCCCTAAGGTACATCTCCAATATATTACTATATTAGGAGTGATGAATCCCATCTTGATTACATAGCTTACCAACATGTGATCATTGCTATACCCGTAATCACCCGTGTCATCCTGATCGCCAAGGTATGAATAAGTATGATCCAAAGTATAGCAACTCCTACATAAGGTAACCGGTATCTCACATCTGAGGATACTCATACTGCTACTACAATAAGACATGTCACCAACACATGGATATAGTTATTTCCGAGTGTCTCTCTTATGGTGGTCTCCAAAGTATTACCCAAATACATTCATGTGTTAACTCAAGGTACCACCTTCAGCTCTTGAGATCGGCTGCTTAAAACTAATCCAAAGAGTAACACATACCATTCTATCCGCTACATTGATGTCCAGTCTCAATGAAACTACAACTAGGGATATTTAGACTATTCGTAGTAACACGTATGTGCAGTTCTCATTCAACATATCTCCCACTATTTCCTTGCACTTTTACGCTATGAATTAGTCACAAACTTTGTTTCATCAATGCGTATATACATATTCAAACATATATGATACCAGTGAGATACAATAAATAGAAAGCACAGATAAGTAACAAAGATGCCTTTGATTATTATTAATAATTCAAAACTATTTGTATATTATAGCCAATAAAGACATATCACCCTAATTTCCTCTAGGGCATACATCATGTCTAACAATCTCCCACTTGCACTAGAGCCAATCCATGTACTTTATACCATACTTGTTAACATGCTGGTCATGCTTAACTTAAGTCAATGGTTTTGTTAGCCAATCTGCTAGATTCTGATCCATTAGGATGTCTTCTAAAATTATATCTTTTCTGGCTACCATCTCATTTACGAGATGGTACTTTCTGAGTATATGTTCATTTTTGTGACGAGATCATGGTTCCTTAGCCTGAGCAATATCCCCATTGTTAACGCAATAGATCGCAATCAGATTTACAATGCTGGACACCACACCGAGATCACTAATAAATCTCTTAAGCCATACGGCTTGCTTAGCTGCTTCTGAAGTAGGTAAATACTCAGATTTAGTGGTTGAATCGGTAGTTGTATCCTATTTGAAACTTTTCCAAACAACTGCCCCTCCATTAAACATAAACACATAACTTGATTGGGATTTATAATTATCCCTATCAGACTGAAAACTCGCATCAGTGTATCCCTTTAAAGTGAGATCACCTTCTCCATATACTAAAAACATATCCTTAGTCCTACGTAAGTACTTAAGGATAGTTTTAACTGACATCCAGTGCTTCTCACCTGGATCATATTGAAATATGCTTGTGATGCTCAATGCATGTAGGACGTCAAGCCGAGTGCATACCATGACATACATGATGGACCCTACCACTGAGGCATAGGGTATTCCATTCATGCACAGTCTCTCTTCTTTTGTTCTCAGACACTCAGATTTAGAAAGGTTAATCCCGTGAGACATAGAAAGATAACCCTTTCTTGACTGCTCAAGGTTAAATCTAGCCAAAACCTTTTCTATGTATGTACTTTGTGAATGACCTAGCAGCCTTTTGGATATATCTCTGTAAATTTTAATACCAAGTATAAAAGCTGCTTCTCAAAGGTCTTACATGGAGAACTTCATTGACAACCATGTCTTAACTATCTGAAGAAAAGGAATATTGTTTCCTATTAATAATATATCATTGACATATAATACAAGGAAAACGATCGCACTCCCACTAGCCTTTTTATATACACAAGGCTCATTAGCATTATATACAAAATTGATATCTCGGATTGTCTCATCGAACCTAATATTCCAACTCCTCGATGCTTGCTTAAGTCCATAAATGGACTTCTGCAACTTACATACCTTAAAGCCATCCTTAGATGTGAAACCCTCAAGTTGTGTCATAAACACATCCCTATCTAGATTCCCTTTAAGGAATGTTGTCTTCACATTCATCTGCCAAATCTCATAATCCTAATGAGCGGTGATGGCAAGGAGTATCCTAATAGACTTCAGCATGGCCACCGGTGAAAAAGGTTTCTTCATAGTCAATGCCTTCTTTTTTACTATACCCTTTTGCAACAAACCTTGCATTATAGGTAACTATGTTACCATCAATGTTGGTTTTCTTCTTGAAAACCCACTTGCATCCTATGGGCTTAATCCCACTTGGAGCATCAACCAAGTTCCAGACTTGATTTTCGTACATGGAGTCCATCTCTGATTTCATGGTTGAAAGCCATTTATCAGATTCTGAGCCTTCTATTGCCTCCTTATAAGTCTTGGGCTCATTGTTCGCCACTTTTCTACTGATAAGTTTAATCAATAATGGTTCCAAAATCTTGTGAACCATTGGCTAATAACTACGCCAAAAACTTGTTCACAAATAAATGTAGGTGTAGTCAATACCTCTTATCACATAGAAAATGATGATAACTGCAAGTATACAGTTGCGATGTAGTTTTAAAAGATATCAAACCCACAAGGAAGGAACCAGGTTTAAAATATGGAAGGGAAAGATAAAAATAAGGAAATAAAAATAGAATTAATATTTTTGGGTAGTAAGTTAGAATGAAAAGTTGAGTAGATATAGATGTGATAGATTAGAGACTTTAAATAAGTAGATTTTTCACTACGAACAAGTATAGCAGGGAAAATAAGCAAGATCAATAAAGTTATTACGACACACTAGACTAATCTAACAAACTGGTTCAACATACTCAGATGTTCAATAATTCACCGCAAAGCAGCACATTAAATAACTTTTCTAAACCTAGCGCAAACGAGATAAGACTATTATATAAACCTGGATAACATCAATACTATGCTTAGTACGTGTCGCTCTCACATAGCAATACTTAGCAAGTTACCATTCCAAAAATGTTGGCTCACTAAATAGTGTTATATCACAGATCCAGTGATTATACATGATATTGTTAACCCCGAAACTACTCTTCAAATTAACGCCAATGCATATAACTTGATTAACATAAAAGACTTATCACGAAATACGCATTATGACACATAGACATATCATAAACTTTGAAATAGAAAGTATAAGTAGAAAGCAAAGCAAAGTTGTAAAGTATGCAAGTGAAAGCTAAAGTTGATCAAACTGTATCCACTCTTTAATGGGAGTCGTCAATTCTCGCAATTCCTACATCTGCTTTGAATTCGGTCTCGGCCCGTACGGAACCTTCGCTAGGATGCTATTCTTTGTGAATATCGAACAAATGAATATTGAAGAATGAAAACTTTTATTGATAAGTGATTTGCAAGTACACTTATACAACAATCGCTCGAGAATATAGAGAAATCTAGTGATCAAAACAAGGATTCGATTCACTTAAACATTTCCTCGCTAGCACTTAAGAACGTAGTGAATCTAACTATACACACACTATATCTCTCTATCACTTTTTACACTCTAATCCAATGCACTGCTGATGCACTTGAATCTCACCAAATTGTTGAAGAATTGGAGCCCTATTTATAGAGTTTGA
>CATIWQ010139443.1:0-21956 GCA_949673415.1 Euphorbia schlechtendalii | reverse complement strand
GGGTCTAAAACCAATTTAGAACCCGAGTCTGATTATGTTTCGAATAAATAAACACTTTATTTTCCAAACAACCAATTCTTTTTTCCAATTAAATTACACTAAAATCCCAAGAATTAAACGAAGATTTTTGGACTTTTACATCAATTTTTTCACATTAAATCACATTAAACAAAAACGAACGAAGAACGCTCCCGGGGATCGAACGGAAACGCCGAAGTGGATTCACGCCAAAAGGGTAAAGCCTCTGAGTTCCTAGAGCTGCAAATTCCATGTTCATTTTCTTTTCTTTTAATTCTTATTTTTTTGGCCTAGGAATTATTTTATTTCATGTTATTATAAATAATGTTGTAGTTCTCCTTCTTTTATTTCTTTTTAATTTTTGTTTTAGAATACCCCCACGAAGGGAATAGAATATATTCCCAGATAACAGACCTCACATTTTGCCATGCGATCATTTTCACTAATTAAATTGACCAACATATGTGTAAATAAAAATGAACTATTTTTATTTGAATTAACAACTTTAAATCACCGATGTTTTAATTAGGCCACACGGGCCTCGCAAAATCAAATCGAACATACGTGATATATCCCCTACGCTAACCTTTGTGGATACAGGTTAGGTGTATGTTTAGGCTTTTACTTTTTCCTTCGGGTATTGTATTTTTTTTACGGAAAATGTAATTAATAGGGTAGCGGGCGGTTGCATCCCCCGATTTTTGAAGCCTTGTAATTTCCATTTCTTGCTTTTACTTTCCGCATTTACTTACGGTTTTGTGGATGGTTTACTTTTCCGCTTTGTGAATGATTTATTATTTCGCAATACGTGGATCATGCATTTAACTCCAAAAATGACCTATGTGCGAATATGCACAATTAAAAGAAAACGGTTTTCTGTAGATGTAATGTATTGTGATCACTTAAGAAATAAGCAACTTATCCCGGACCGAATCTCTGTGTCTTGGTGGGCCGTCCCCCAGACGTTAAGCCTCACATGACTCTAATTCCTGGAAAGAGCTAATCCAGGTGCCGACTCCACACTAAGAGATGGCAGATTCGGGTTCGAACCGATCTTAAAAGTTTTTCGCCTTTTTCTCTTTCAAACCTTTTTCCCGGGTCCCAGACTCGGTGCTTTTTTTTTCTTCTTTTTCAAAACACCCTGGTGGACCGTGCCTATGATCCCGCGCGCTCTCGGCCCACCGCTCCGTGTCGCCCGCTCACAGAGGCACATATGTGCAAATAGAAATGAGTTTAAGTCCTATACTCCAAATGATAATGGAGAAGAAACTGTTTATCTCGGTGATTCCCTAATTGCTCAAATTCTCAGAAAAGGAAAAGTTCTTCTCAAGCTCACATCTGGAAAAATATTGGCACTGAATGAGGTGTTACATATCCCTACTATTAGAACCAATTTGGTTTCCATTGGCCTTTTAGGCAAAAATGGTGTGAAGTTAGCTTTTGAGTCCAACAAGTTCATCATGACCAAGAATAATGTGTTTGTCTGAAATGGTTATTTCAATCATGGTCTATTTACACTCAATATTTTTTATATTATTAATAATAATGATGCTAGTACTTCTGCTTATATTGTTGATTCTTGTGATATATGGCATGCTAGACTAGGACATGTTAGTTTGCCTTACTTAAAGCTTTTAAACTCTAGTGGTTTAATTTCTAATCTTAAATTTTCAAATAATGAAAAATGTGAAATATGTGTATAAGCTAAACAAAACAAAAAGCATTTTAAATCTATACATAGAGAATCATAATTACTAAGTTTGATACATTATGATTTGGGAGACTTTAAAAATACCATGTCTAGAGGTGGTAAAAAGTATTATATTACTTTTATTGGTGATTTTTCAAGGTATTCAAAAGTGTATTTACTTCACAGTAAAGATAAGGCTTTTTATATGTTTTTGCTATAAAAAATGAGGCTGAGAATCAGTTGAATAAGAAGATAAAAAGGATATGATCCGATATGGGTGGTGAGTATATTGCCTTTAATGATTTTTGTGAGAAACATGGCATTATACATGAGACCACACCTCCTTATTCATGTGAATTCAACTATATTACTGAGAGGAAAAACCAAACTTTGAAAGAAATAATGAATTGTATGCTTTTAAGTTATGGTTCTCCTGAGAATTTGTGGGGTGAGGCTATTCTATCTGCTTGTCATGTTCAAAACATAATTCCTTATAAGAGGACCAACAAGACACTATATGAGTTATGGAAGGGATATCCTACTAACTTACAATATTTAAATGTGTGGGGTGTCTTGCTAATATTCTTCTTCCCGAACCTAAGGAAAGAAAAATAGGTTCAAAAACTTCTGATTGTGCGTTCATAGTTTTAGACATGATGTATGCCCTAGAGGCAATTAGGGCGATATATCTTTATTAGCTATAATAAACAAACAATTTCGAATTATTATTAATAATAATTAAGGCATCTTTGTTACTTATCAGTGCTTTCAATTTATTTATGTATCTCGCTAGTATCATATATGTACAATATTAAATATGTATGCACATTGATGAGACACAGTCCATGACTACTTCATAGCATAAAAGTGCGAGGACATAGTGGGAGCTATGTGGTGTGAGAAATGCACATACGTGTTAATTTATATGAATAGTCTAAATATCCCTAGTCATAGTTCCATTGAGATTGGACGTCAATGGAATGGACAGACTATCATGTGTAGGCCTACTTCTTGGATTGGATCCAAGCAACCGATCTCACAAGCTAAAGGTGGTACCTTGAGTTAATACATGAATTTATTCGGGTAATACATTGGAGATCGCTATAAGACAAACACTTGGAAATAACTATAACCATGTGTTGGTGTCATGTCTTATTGCAGTAGCAGTACAAATATCCTCAGACCTGAGATACTGGTTACCTTGTGTAGGAGTTGCTATACTTTGGTCATACTTATCCATACCATGGCGATTAGGATGATACGGGTGATTACGGGTATAATGATGATCACATGTTCGTAAGTTGAGTAGTTAAGATGGGATCCATCGCTCCTGATATAGTGATATAATGGGAGGTGTACCTTAGGGCCCCTTGTTGAAGTGACAAACTCATAAACCTTTTATCAAATTATAATATTGATAGAATGGGTTTCTAGTCAATCTTGATACATAATGGCCGAGTGGTGTTCTTCATGAACAAGTCTAATTCTAAGATAGCTATGGCTATTACATGCGCTGACACTTAATCCGAGCTCAATAAACTAGATGGTACTTAACCTGATGGAAAGAGTGTATTGTATAGGTTATTACTGTAGAATCTAATCAAATCTCAAGCACGTGACATTCCAAGTATTGGGGGATCATACACTTTTACTAAAAGGCCCATTTGATAGTACAGAGCTATCGAGTTCCATATCGATCTAGAACACTGAGCCTAAAGGTTCCCAGATGGGAAGCTAAGTTTAGGTTAACCTCTAGAGGCTCTGTACTTTGGGATCCTATGAGGTCACACATTTTGGGTCTTTATCAGACTAAGTAAAGAACCTATAGAATGAGCCTATGCCAAGAATATCTTATTGTCGAATTCATTGGAAGAATTATTAATTGGTTGGACCGAATTAATAATTAAAGAGAAAATAGGGAAAATTACACAGAGCGGAGAAAGGGAATTTTTCCCGTTGCAAGTGGGCCCCAAACGAACATGGGTTGTTCAAAGTGGGGCCTGCACGGCTACCCCATGAGCTAAAAAGGTCACGGGTCGCTAGCATGAGGGTAAGCTCGTGCGCGCTATAGGGCTACAAGCCCTCAAGTGCTGCCCATGGCAACGCAAGCCCATGAGCGTAGACTGCAAATTTGGGTAAGCTCCAAGCCCATACTTGCGGCAGCAAAGCAAGCCCGCAACGGCTTACTTTGCATTAGGCACCCAGGTTAGTCTGCGTATCCTTGTGACCAGTTCGGCACTCCCCTTTTTTCCCTATATACAGCCCTCTAACTCCTCTTTATCCAACACTCCAGCTCAACCTTTCTCTCTGAGTTCGAATTCTCTCTCTTTGTTTGTTATACGATATCCTCCACGAGTTTCTCCAAACAAATGAAGAATTCTTTTGAAGGCTCGTTCTAAAGTGAGCCTTCTTGGTTTATTTTCGGGTTGGTTTTTGAGTAGTCTAGCAGCTGCTGTTTACTAACAGGTTCTTCCTCAACGAGGTTTTGGTCGGTGAAGATCCGTGTGGATCAATCGTAGAGGCTATCCTAGTTTGAAAGCTCGTGCTAACGAAGTTCTGCTAAATTGCTCTAAGGGAACACCGCTACCAAAGAAAGAGAAAACACGCATCAACTGGTAATGTTCTAAACTTATATGCTAGGTTTCTTTTATAAGCTTTATAAACCTAAAAGCATCTATTGAAAGTTTTAACCTAGATTATATCAATCTTTGCATGCTTAGGAGATCCTTAGGTTAATTTTTAAGCTTTGAAATTCCACCTTGCAACATTTGCATATTCAATTACTATCTTAATTAACTAGCAATGGTATCAGAGCCTGCATTATGCTATGCATGATTGATAATAATATGTCAAAATGATATTTTCTATGAATTGATTAAAGTATGCTATGCATGACTTATGGTTCAATTCCTATTATAGAAAATGATGTGATAACTAGATTAAGATTTTGCTCAAACTTAGTCTAGGTGATTATCATATAAATTTACAATGTTTTACCAAACATGTAAATGCTTTGATTGAGGGTCATCCCGTACTTCAATTAATTAAAGAAAGAAATCTTTAAATCATAGTTATCCATGGTACAATGAATCAAAGTACCCATGGTTATTTTGGCAAGGATTGGACTTGGCTTCTCATTCACATTAAGGGAGCCCTCTCCTACCTAGAAATCTCCATCGGTATTAAATTCAAAAGTACCCAATGGACTTTTATAATTAGTCAATTTCTAGTATGGGACTTGGATTCCGCATATGGTTTTGCAAACGTGGTTTAAGTTGTTAAATTAAAACTTATAGACATAGGTGCAATAACTTAAACATGGACCTTGTTTGTTTTGCATGTTATGTGGAGTCTTGGCATTAATGAGATAAAGTCATGACTACTTCATAGCATAAAAGTGTGAGGATATAGTGGGAGCTATGTGGTGTGAGAACTACACATACGTGTTACTATGAATAGTCTAAATATCCCTAGTCATAGTTTCATTGAGACTGAACATCAATGGAATAGACAGACTAGCATGTGTAGGCTTACTCCTTGGATTAGATCCAAGCAGCTAATCTCACAAGCTGAAGGTGGTGCTTTGAGTTAACACACGAATGTATTCGAGTAATACATTGGAGACTGCTATAAGATAGACACTCAGAAATAACTATATCCATGTGTTGGTATCATGTCTTATTGCAATAGCAATACAAGTATCCTTAGACCTGAGATACTAGTTACCTTGTGTAGGAGTTTCTATACTTGGGGTCATACTTATTCATACCCTAGTGGTCAGGATGATACGGGTGATTATGGGTATAGTGATGATCACACGTTGGTAAGCTGAGTAGTCAAGATGGGATCCATCGCTCCTGATATAGTGATATAATGGGAGATGTACCTTAGGGCCCCTTGTTGAAGCAACACAATCATAAACCTCTTATCAAAGTATAAGAAATATAGAACGGGTTTCTAGTCAAACTTGATACATAATGGCCGAGTGGTGTTCTTCATGAACAAGTCTGATTCTAGGATAGTTACGGCTATTACATGTGCTAACACTTATTCTGAGCTCAACAAACTATATGGTACTTAACCTAATGCAAGGAGTGTATTGTATTGGTTACTACTGCAGAACCGGATCAATTCACAAGCACGTGAAATTCCAAGTATCGAGGGATCATACAACTTTGCTAGAAACCCCATTTGATCGTCTAAAGCTATCGGGTTCCACATCGAACACTAAGCCTAAAGGTTCCTAGATGGGAGGCCAAGTTTAGGTTAACCTCTAGTGGCTCAATACTTTAGTATCATATGTGGTCACACACTTTGGATCTTTATCAGACTAAGTAAAGAACCTATAGACTAGGTCTATGCTGAGAATATCTGGTTGTCGAATTTGTTAAAACTATTATTTATTGGTTGGACCGAATTAATAATTAAAGGGAATATAGAGAAAATAAGAAAAAATTGCATAGAGCATAGCAAGGGATTTTTCCCGTTACTAGTGGGCCCCAAATGAACATGGGTTATTCAGAGTGGGGCCTACGCAGGGCTCGCAGGGTAAGCCCATGTACGCTAGCGAGCTGCATGCTCACAAGCGCTACCCATGGTAACGCTTGTGCGGGCTTGCAGCGCAAGCTCGCTATGCTATGCAGGTAGCCCTCAAGCATGGGCTTATGGCAGCATAGCAAGCCCGCAAGGGCTTACCTTACGTTGGACTCGTGGGTTAGCCCGTGGGTCCTAGTGACCCACGTGGCTAACCCGGTAAGTGGGATGGGAATATTCCCATCCCACTTCGAGTTTGAAGGGGAATCAAACACTCCTCGTTTTACCCTATGTATAGGCCTCCAACTCCTCTTTATTCCACACTTCATCTCAGCTTTTCTCTTTGAGTTTGACATCTCTCTCTTCGTTCATTGTGCGAGATCCTTTATGAGTTTCTCCAAACAACAAAGAATTCTTTTGAAGGCTCTTTCTAAAGTGAGCCTTCTAGGTTTATTTTCAAGTTGGTCTTCAAGTAGTCTAGCAGCTGCTGTGTACTAACGGGGTTCTTCCTCAACGAGGTTTTAGTCGGTGAAGATTCGTATGGATCAATCGTAGAGGCTATCCTAGTTTGGAAGCTCTTGCTAATGAAGTTCTGCTGAATTGCTCTAAGGGAACACCCTACCAAAGAAAGAGAAATGAATCATCAAAAAAGTAATGTTCTAAACTTATATGCTAGGTTTCTTTTATAAGCATTATAAACCTAAAAGCAACTATGGAACATTTTAACCTAGATTATATCAATCATGGCATGCTTAAGAGATCCTTAGGTTAATTTTAAGTTTGAAAATTCTATCTTGCAGCATTCGCATGTTCAATTACTTTCTTGATTAACTAGCAGTAGTTTCAGAGCCTACCATATGCTATGAATGATTGATTATAATATGTTAAAATGATATTTTCTATGAATTGATTAAAGTATGATATGCATGACTTAGGTTTTAATTCCTGTTACAGAAAATGATGTGATAACTAGATTAAGGTTTTGCTCAAACTTAGTATAGGTGATTATCATATAAATTAGCAATGTTTTACCACACGTGTAAAGGCTTTGATTGAGGGTTGTCCCGTACTTCACTCAATTAAAGAACTAAATCTTTAAATCATAGTTGTTCATAGTACAACGAATGAAGTACCCGTGGTTATATTGGTAAGGATTGGACTTAGCTTCTCATTCACTTTAAGGGAGGCCTCTCCTACCTGGAAATCTCCATCGGTATTAGATTCAAAAGTACCCAAGGGACTTTTATGACTTAGTCGATTTCTAGTATGGGAATTGGATTCCGTATATGGTTTTGCAAACGTGGTTTAAGTTGTTAAATTAAAACTTATAGACATAGATGCAATGACTTAAACATGAACCTTGTTTGTTTCGCATGCTATGTGGAGTCATGGCATAATGGAATTATTATGATATACCAGTCCCGAGCATGTTCCCTTAAAGTTAATAATTCCAAATAACCTGAAATTATTATTTTCATAATCATATCCATCGTATAATACCTAGACTACGGCGAAACCAGTGGCACCAATAAAATCCCTATAACAATATTAAGGCAATATATATAGTCTTCTCATCATAAGTTGTGATACGAACCTTATTAACGGATGTAGCACATGTACAACATGACTTCCCTTAACATGTGTTTGGTCATGAGACTAGATGGGGTTAATGCCTTAAACAAAAAGGGGTTAGTTGTCCATATTATTGGAGCTAATGCTTGATTGGAGACACATTTGAGGATTCGTACAATTGGGTACGTACAACTTGAGAAAGAGAACTCAAAATGATTAGCAATTGCATGAGATGCAAATAAACGGGTTCCAGCCATAGTTATCTTATTATGTCTTGACCTGCTATGACGGGGGTCATGATGAGTGGCTATGGATGCTACCTACTAAGGAAAGTTGGTTCAACCAAATTTCTCAAATTTAAATAGAAGGGGCTATTTGAATGTCGAGAAAATAATAGGAATTATGTATTTAATTAAAGACCTTATATTAAATGCATGTACCTATATTAATGTCTAAACAAATTCTATCTTATATCTAGGTTGAACAATGAATCCAAACATAAGTCTCCATTTGATATTTGACAATAAATTGACTATGATCAATTTTGAAGACTGGTTCAAAGCTCTTAAAAAGGAGCTTAAGAAAAGCCATATGGACTATATTCTAGATAATCTAAAACCAGTCAATCCTAATGTTGAGGCTTCTATTCAAGAGAAAGAATCATATCTTAAGCCTAAGAAGAATGCTTTCGTGGTGTCACTAGTGATGCTCGAAACCATGAGTTTGAAGCTTAAGAAACAGCATGAAGGTGTGGACCTAAAATCCATGCTGATTCATCTTAGAGGACTTCATGAGGGCATGAAAGTTGAATGGAATGAAATATTGAGATTTCTCTATAACTCTGGGAGAGAAAATGGGATCGTGGCCATTGAATGATGTATAGAATACTTACAGTATTCAAGGAGATTGGCTTAGATAGGAATCAACATAGATTCCAAGCATGACATACAGCTTATGATAAAAAGTCTGTCTGATAAATATTCACCCTTTGTCAAAGATTATCTTATGTCAAGGAAGACTAGCAAGACATCTGAGTTTATCAAGAAAGTTAGAAGTTTTGAAGAATGTCTAAGGGCTAGAGGAACAGGTACCTTGGTAATTAGAACTTGCGTTAAAGGTAAAGGTTTAAAACCTATCAACAAGAAGGTAAAAAAATGTGGTTATTGAAAAGGAGAATCCTAAAGGAATATATTTCTTGTGCGGAAGGCCAAAACACTAGAAATGTGATTGCAAAGCTCTGATTTCTGAATAAGTGAAGAACAAGCCAAGTGAGGCATGTTCATGATAGAGAGTTTCTCTACAGTTCCCTATGAGTCTACTTGGGTATTAGATACTTATTATGGTACTCATATCTATACTTTTGTGTAGGGATTGCGGAATAGTAGGAGGTTTGCAAAGAGGGAAATGGACATAAGAGTTGGAAATGGAGCACGGGTTGCTGCAACAACTGTAGTGACAAATAGCCTTCGTTTACCTAGTGGCCTAGTTTTAGTTTTGAATAATTGTTATTATATTCCTGATATCACTAAGAATATTATTTCTATTGCACTTTTAGGGATTTGAAATTTTATTTTCTAATAATAAATGTCGTATTCAACATGATAATATTCTTTATGCTTGTGGAATATTTGTGGATGACATTTACGTTCTAGTTACTAAAACTAAAATTCTAAATATAAACATTGTTAAGATATCAAGATTAGATAATGAGATACTTATGGCATTGTCGTCTAGGCCATGCAAATGAGACTCGCATAACTAAGTTACACAAATGTGAAGACTTAGGCCCAATGGAATGGGAATTCCTATGGTGCGTGCGAACCTTGTTTAAAAGGGAAGATGACTAAGAAACCTTTCAAAGGAAAGGGACAGTGTGCCTCTAGTACTTTGGAAATAATACATTCCTATGTATGTGGTACAATGAGTGTTAAGACTCATGAGGGTTTTGTCCACTTCATAACCTTTATCGATGATTACTCGCGATATGGATATCTGTACCTTATGAGGAACAAGTTTGAAAGTTTTGAGAAATTCAAAGAGTTCAGAATCGAAGTAGAGAAACAGCTTGGAAAAAGTATCAAGACCCTTCGATCTGATCGAGGCGGTGAATACTTAAGCAAAGAGTTTCAGGATTATCTTAGGGATAATGGTATTTTATCCCAGTGGACACCCTCTAATACACCCCCGTACAATGGAGTGTTAGAAAGGAGGAATCGAACCCTACTCGATATGGTTCGGTGCATGATGAGCCAAGCAGAACTCATCAAATCCTTTTAGAGTTATGCACTCGAGAGCGTAGTTTATATATTCTAAACAGAGTTCCCTCTAAATCAGTTGAGCAAACTCCATACGAAATATTCTCTTTCTCACCTAGGAGTTTGGGGATGTCCTACTTACGTAAAGAGGACGAGTTCAGATAAGTTGAGTGCTAAGACAGACAGGTGTATATTTATAAGTTGCCCTAAGGAGACTAGGGTATGCCTTCTTTGATTCCTAGGAACAAAAATTCCATGTTTCAGAAATGCTCAATTCCTCGAGAAGGAGCATATACTTGCGAAAGCTAGTGGGAGCAATCTTGAGTTAAGCACTCAAGAAGATCAAGCAGACAATCAACTTATTATACCTACACCTGTTACACAAGATAGTGTAAGCATAGAATAGCATACTATAACACCGTCAGTGCATAGGTCAGGGTGGGCTCCAAACACTCCCGAGAGATATTCATCACTGATAATAAACATCTCTTCCTTAAGGAAGATGATGAGCCCAAGACTTACAAGGAGGTAATGGAAGGTTTAGAATCTGACAAATGGCTTACAGCAATGAGTTCGGAGATGGACTTCATGTATGAAAATCAAGTCAAGCTTGATTGATGTTCCAAGTGAGATTAGGCCCACAAGATAAAAGTGGGTTTCCAAGAAGAAAAATGTAACATAGTTACCTATAAAGTAAGGTTGGTTACGAAAGGGTACAATAAAATACAAAAGCATTGACTATGATAAAACCTTTTCATCGGTGGTCATGCTAAAGTCTATCAGGATAGTCCTTGCCATCCCGCTCATTACGATTATGAGATTTGGCAGATGGATGTGAAGACAGCATTCCTTAACAAGAATATGGACAAGGATGTGTTTATGGCATAACCTAAGGGTTTTAAATCCAAGGATGGCTCAAAGGTATGCAAGTTACAGAAGTCCATTTATGGACTTAAGCAAGCATCGAGGAGTTGGAATATTAGGTTTGACGAGACAATCCGAGAAATTGGTTTTGTGTCACATGCTAATGAGCCCTATGTATATAAGAATACTAGCGAGAGTGCGATCGTTTTCCTTGTATTATATGTCTATGACATAATACTGATATGAAATGATATTCCTTTTCTTCAGATAGTTAAGTCATGGTTGTCAAGGAAGTTCTCCATGAAAACCTTGGAGAAGCAGCTTTTATACTTGGTATAAACATCTACCGAGATAGATCTAGAAGGTTGTTAGGTCTTTCGCAAAGTACATACATAGACAAGGTTTTGGCTAGATTTAACCTTAAGCAGTTAAGATAGGGTTATCTCCCAATGTCTCACGGGATTAACCTTTCTAAATCTAACTATCCGAGAACACAATAGGAGAGACTACACATGAATGGAATACCCTATGCCTCAGTTATAGGTTGCATCATGTATGTTATGGCATGCTATGGTATGCACATGTGTTGAGCGTCATGAGCAGATTTCAATCTAACCCAGGTGAGAAGCACTGGATGGCTGTTAAAACTATCCTTAAGTACTTGCGTAGGACTAAGGATATATTTTTAGTATATAGAAAAGGTGATCTCACTTTGAAGGGATACACCAACGCGAGTTTCAGTCTGACATGGATGATTATAAGTCCTAGTCATGGTATGTGTTTATGTTAAACGGAAGGGCAATTATTTGGAAAAGTTTTAAACAGGATACAACTACCGATTCAACCATAGAATCTGAGTACATAGCTACTTTAGAAGTGGCTAACCAAGATGTCTAGCTTAAGGGATTTATTGGTGATCTCGATGTGATATCCAGCATTGTAAATCCAATAGTGGTCTATTGCAATAACAATGGGGCTATTGGTCAAGCAACGGAACAACTGTCTCGTCAGAAAAAAGGACATGTACTTAGAAAATATCATCTCATTTAGGAGATAGTAGCAAGAAAGATATAGATTTAGAATACATCCTGACAGATCAGATTCTAGTGGATGGGCTAACTAAGCCATTGACTCAGGTTAAACATAACCTGCATGTTAATGAGTATCGAATGAGGCACATGGGCAATTAGCTCTAGTGTAAGTGAGAGATTATTAGACATGATGTATTCCCTATAGGCAATTAGGGTGATATATCTTTTTTAGCTATAATGTACAAACGTTTTCGAATTATATTAATAATAATTAAGGCATCTTTGTTACTTATCAATGCTTTCAATTTATTTATATATCTTGCTAGTATCATATATGTATAGTATCAAATATTTATATGCACATTGATGAGACAAAGTCTGTGACTACTTCATAGTGTGAAAGTGCAAGGACATAGTGGGAGCTATGTGGTGCGAGAACTGTACATACATGTTACTATGAAGTCTAAATAACCCTAGTCATAATTTCATTGAAACTGGACATCAATAGAACTGATAGACTATCATGTGTAGGCTTACTCCTTAGATTAGATCCATGTAGCCGATCTCACGAGTTGAAGGTGGTACCTTGAGTTAACACATGAATGTATTCAGGTAATACATTGGAGAACGCTATAAGATAAACACTCGGAAATAATTGTATCAATGTGTTGGTTTCATGTCTCATTGCAATACGAGTATCCTCAAGCCTGAGATACTAGTTACCTTGTGTAGGAGTTGCTATACTTCTAGTCATACTTATTCATACCCTGGCGATCATGATGATACGGGTGATTGCGGTTTAAGTGATGATTACATATTAGTAAGCCGAGTAGTCAAGAGGGGATCCATTGCTCCTGATATAGTGATATAATGGGAGATGTACCTTAGGATCCCTTGTTGAAGTGATACACTCATAAACCTCTGATCAGAGCATAAGATTGATAGAATGGGTTTATAGTCAATCTTGCTACATAATGGTCGAGTGGTGTTCTTCGTGAACAAGTTTAAGTCCAGGATAGCTATGGTTATTACATGAGATAACACTTAATCTGAGCTCAATAAACTAGATGGTACTTAACCTGATAGAAGGAGTGTATTATATTAGTTACTACTGTAGATTCAAATCAAGTCACAAGCACGTGACGTTCCAAGTATCTAGGGATCATATGACTTTACTAGAAAGCCCATTTGATCATCTAGAGCTATTGGGTTCCATATCGATCTGGAACATTGATCCTAAAGGTTCTTGAATGGGAAGCCAAGTATAGGTTAACCTCTAGTGGCTCAATACTTTGTGATCCTATGAGTTTACACACTTTAGCTTTATCAGACTAAGTAAAGAACCTATAGACTGGTATATGCCGAGAATATCATGTTGTAGAATTCGTTAGATGCAATTAATAATTAAAGGGAATAAATAGAAAATAAGGAAAAATTATATAGAGCATAGCAAGGGATTTTTCCCCGTTGTGGGTAGGCCCCAAACGAACACGGGTTGTTCGGAGTGGGGCCTGCGTGGCTGCCCCACGAGCTGAAAAGCTCGTGGGTCGCTAGGGCGCGGGGTAAGCCCGCAAGTACTGCCCATGGCAGCACTTGCACCGGCTTGCAGTGCAAGCCCGCTAGGCTGTGTGGGTAACCCGCAAGCATGGGCTTGCGGCAGCAAGGAAAGCCCTCAAGGGCGTGACCCGCGCAGCTAACCCGCTAAGTGGGATGGGAATATTCCCATCCCACTTTGATTTTGAAGGGGAGTCAAACACTCCCCCTTTTTCCATATATATAGGCCTCTAGCTCCTCTTTATTCCACACTTCAACTTAGCTTTTCTCTTTGAGTTTGACATCTCTCTCTTCGTTCATTGTACAAGATCCTCCACGAGTTTCTCCAAACAACGAAGAATTCTTTTGAAGGCTCTTTCTAAAGCGAGCCTTCTCGGTTTATTTTTGGGTTGGTCTTTGAGCAGTCTAGTAGCTGCTGTTTACTAACGGGTTCTCCCTCAACAAGGTTTTGGTCGGTGAAGATCCATGTAGATCAATCGTAGAGGCTATCCTAGTTTGGAAGCTCATGCTAACGGAGTTCTACCGAATTACTCTAAGGGAACACCGCTACCAAAGAAAGAGAAAGCAAACATCAACTAGTAATGTTCCAAACTTAGATGCTAGGTTTCTTTTATAAGCTTTATAAACCTAAAAGAATCTATGGAACGTTTTAAATTAGATTAGATCAATCATGGCATGCTTAGGAGATCCTTAGGTTAATTTTAAGTTTTAAAATTCTGCCTTGCAACATTTGCATGTTCAATTACTATCTTGATTAACCACCAGTTCTTACATGGTTCCGTTTTGTTTTCAGTACGCAATGTTCTATACAATGCGATTTTCTTGTTACTCAACAAGTCGGTTCACGATATTGAACAGGTTCCTGAACTACCCATAGTATGTTCAAAATCAATCTCATCCTATTCTGTATCCTCGAGATAACACTAGGGTAAACACCCATGTGAGTGGGCTATTTCTCTACCCCAACATGTTATGAACGAAAGATAATATGTACATAACATACACACACATACATTGCTCATTGAATAGAACTCATTTATATTATCACAATATCATTCACAATTTAAAGGGTATATAATAAATGTGGTAATCAAATAAATGTAATCTACAGATATTTAACTTTTTAATATATTTCACATATAAATCTTTCAGAGACAACTTCGTAAATGAATTTACAAGAATGTAATGAGTAGATAAAATACCTCATATTGACATCTCCTCGTGTTAATTAGTCTACAACTAACAAAATACTTGATATTGATATACTTATTGCTATTATGATTTTTCGGGTTTATTGCATAAGATATAGATGCTTGACTATCTCTTTAGATAGTTAAGATTTTTTTTTTAGCACTCAGCATAAGAAGACTCAATATTCTCTTTTGTCAAACAAAATCTTTGACCATAACTGGAAATCTCAATTTCAGCCTTAGCCTTAGCTAGTATGCACTTATGCAATCTATAAGGTTTATTCCTTGGTTCAATACTTTAGAGCATGACTACTGTTCATTCACAAGTATCTCACAATTTTCTTAATATTCTTCTAGTGTTTTATTACTAGAATAAACTAATATATTACTTCAATTCACACAACATGAGTTATATTAGGTCTAGAGTATAATATAGCATATGTAATGCCAACATATGGAACATTTTCCATATCCTCCCACTTGACAAGAGTTTCTGGATAAATACTTACACTAAGAATCATATTCTTAGTCATCATAATACTTATGAGTTCATAATTCTGCATAAAGAATCTTTCTCAAACTCTTTTTGTGCAAGAATCTAGAGACAACGATACTAATTATCTTATCCATTCATTCAGATCTCGATCCTAGAACCTATGCATACATTTCCAAGGCTTACATCTCAAAGTTACTCGACACCCATTCTTGTACTAGTATGGTATATACACAATGGTTCTCATTTACCATTTTAAATAACATAACCTTAAAACCTCACAATATTATAAAATGACTTATTCAATTTGAGAAACCTTGTGTTTACAAATCTTTGGGATAAATCCTCTTAATTTTTTCATATAGATCTCTCATGATAATTCTCCAATGAGAATAAAGTTAGTTTTATACACCTTTTTTATATAACTTTAAGGAAGATGCAACTACTAAAGTTATAATAATTCATTAAGATGTAATTTTCACTATTAGAAAGAATATATTCTCATGACATGTTCTTATCAGTTTGAATATACTTATCCCTCAACTATAAGCCTAACGCTTTTACTTTACATTGGGAATCCACTTGTTCTCAATATTTTTATGTCCTTTAGGCAATTTAACTTGATTCTTCTTCCATCACGCGCAACTATTCATCTCTCTTTAAACACTTAATTTTAACTGTTAGAACAACTTTCCATTTTATTACGTAGGCTCCGAATCTTCAAAAATATGTCTCATATATTTATCATAACTCAGAATTCTTCCTTTAAAGCTCATTTTTATGCTCCTCTCAAGTCAAAAGTATAATAATGATCTAAGCTCACACTTGTGTTAAAAAATATTGACTCCCACTTGGACCAATAACATTGGTTCCCACTTAGACCCATAACACTTTGGGTTCTCGGCTTCCCCATGGAACAAGATCCATTATTAATGTGATCATTATAAACTAATACAGTTGAATTACTCCCACTTGAAAATATATTCAAAACATTAAGTTCAAGAGTCTTAATAAAAGGACATGTTTTTGCATAATACACCTAATCTATAGATTCATTTCTAAGAAATTGATATTTCGTAACTCAAATTTTTACTAATTAATCCACATTATCCCCCACAAAAAAATATCCTTTGATATTTAAGAGTATCTTAATAGACACTCCATCTACCTCTTGGACCCAATTTTCCAAAATTATTAATGTAGTGTGGGAGTAAGTGATATAACTCTAATGTCATAACCAGGATAAATTAGACATACTTCTAGTCCATATCACATATGGTTTGGAGGAGACAAACTTTGAAGGTACTTGGTTCAGTACGTATACTTAACCATTGGAAGAAGAATCTAGTTTCTCCTTTCACGAACTCTATATTTTTATAGAGTATAGGGAATAAATAATGGATGTTAGATCCCTTCATCATACAAAACTGTAAGTTTAACTAAAAAGTACTTTTAACCACTTCAGTTCCAATGCTTTACAATCAAATCCAATTGATTTATTGCTAGATTCATAAATCTTTTGATGCTAAAAGCTTCAGATTTATCGGTAATCAAGTAGATGATGTTATACCAAGTATGAATATCATTTAATGTGATGAAAAGTTAGGCTTATACCTTACCCTCAAGTCCATTGAATCACATAAATCTGAATGAATAAGTTGCAATTGATTTTAGTTATAGTTCCTTTTAAAATGGAGTATAAGTTTGATTTTCTTCAAATGGAACTCATCACATGGTGATAATTTAATCATTATAAATTACCCATCACATTAAACCTAGATGACGTATTCTTCGTAGCTTATGTGACACAATCGTCTATACGACATACTAACATTTTCTTCCAAAAGAAAAGTTAGTTTTATGAAAACAAACATTATCCACTTGATAATTTGTAATGCACATTCGCTTCAATAAAACCATATATTTAAGAACTAGACTTATAAATCTACAGTTCATGAATGAAGAAACTTAATCGTTGGAAAAATTCAAAGATAGACCTATTGTTCATTGAACCATATCACAAATTTAAATTTTGACAAATAATATGAGAATACAACACATCATGTAGCTATTTAATTTGCGCTCATTACAAATATAGTCTACATGTGTCAATCTATAAAACTTCAACTCATTTCAATGTCTATATAAAATTTAATATTTCTCATATAGGTTGTCGAAAGTATACAAAGATATTGTGGTCTGTGTTCAGTCACATGTTGCACTTGAATCATTAATCCATAAAGGATAAGATTCCTTCAGCAATATTGAGTATTGTACAAAATAATTCACTTTAGAATATATTACGTGTACCAGTTTGGGCTCAACGTTGTATGCACAAAGCCTCTATAGTGGCAATTTAACATATCACTTTTGTGATTTTACTATTTATTGCCTTTGGACCTATTAAATTTATATTCGAATGGTTCAGACCTATTTGTATTGTTCTTCTTCCCTTTTTAGATATTCTAATGTAAGTTAGCATCTGTTGTTTTAAGAACTATCTCCTTAAGACTTTCCTTATGCCAAATGCATTTTGCAAGAATCTTGGATATCTGAAGAGCAATTTCTACCATTTCCAAGAAACTTGTAAAAGCATTAAATGAACTAATTTTATCAGAATGAGTTAAGTGCATCACATCGGCTCCGACTCAAAACGAAGAACCGATCACTAGTTAGAACTTCTTTCAATTTAATGAATAAACTTGGACATGTCTCTCTTACATGATATGCAACAATTGAATCACTTATAGCATTAAGAAAAATGATACAAGTCATTGAACTCTTCCTCCCCCATGAAAGAAATAGATTCTTGTCATGCCTGAGTTGGTTTGTGCCACTTTCTTTGAACTCATACACAAAATTGCTCAAAGTATAAGATGACTCTTTATTCCTCAAGCACAAGCACAAACTCAAAATTCAACCTCTAAATAACTTTATAAATACCATTAAGAATCTAAGTCTGCTACAAATAAATTCGTAGTAGAAGCCCCTATTGATATTCTTTAATCAGTTTCGATGAGACTAGATACATAAACAAGGATTTAAGTCAATTATTATGAGTAAATGTGTGTTAATTATTGTTGACTTGAATACAAACTTTCTAAGAAAAGGTAAGTATTAACCACAGTATCGAAAAAGATATATATACCTCCATCACCCATCAAGTGAAAACACTTGCATTTAATTCAGTTCAATTCATCGTACAATAATAATATTTTGTGTTTTTATTGTTTTTTATAGTTTATTTAACTATAAGGTATATCATAAAATGCACTTTGGACCTATTGTCTTCAATTAATTCACTTAACTTATGAAATTTAATGATAAGTATTGGATAACTTCATTATTCATAATTATTGAAACTAATTTGAAATTCAATAGAGCATATTAGTCCTAAAATTTTATTAAGGATTTAAGTATTTTATGTACTTTATATGTCTTTGAACAAGTATAAAGTATAAAATAAACAACAATGATATATAAATCAAATAATCACTTAGATTAAAGTATAATACAACACAATCTCAAAACTATTCAATAACAAAACATGCATAAAACTTGTTATTCAAAGATATAAACAAATAAACACATATAATGATTCTAAACAAATGACAATGACTTATATTGTCATCAACCATCACATAATATACTTAACACGTGTACCCATATTACATTTTATTGGAATTAAGTTATACACTAAGTATTACAATCCAAAAATTATTACAACATCAACTATGATGTTCATAATGATCTCCATAGGTCAACTCATTTTATCATGACTCTTTTGCTTTGATCGAACTTGGTAATAATAAATCAAATTATTTATAGGAACCTGAATGTTCATTTATTACATAATTTGATCATTCAAACAAATTGAAATTAAATTTGTAATATTATATTTTACAAAGTAATAAAATTTATATACACAAAAACATAATACACTATGTATTATATATAAATATAATGAGTACATTTTTTATAACCGGTTTTCTCAAACTCATCTTAGCTCTTTACCATTGAATAGAAGCTCGGGAGTACTTGGGGTTTGCATCATTATCGACCATCTACAGCATATATCAAAAGTCAATGTTAATCATTACATAAATAATTAACTTAAATTTATTACCATAATATATTTATATAATTTATATCACATATAAATTGATGCTTAATTATCACATAAATAATTAACAAAATCATATTTTGTCATATTTTATATTTTCACAAATATAAATCAATAATTTAATCATCATATAAATGATTGACTAATTAAGTATATTACTAAAAATACTTAATTAAACTTATATAACACATATATAATTCAAATAATCATCACACAAATAATTAAAAGACCTAAATATACTACTAGAATATATTCAATCACATTATACTTTACATGTATAGTTAAATTAAACCTTTATATAGTAATTAATTTGGATATTAATTGTATATTTTCAAATAATATGTTTATGTAACCAATACAAATACATAAAGAAAATAATTATAAAACATATGAAAAGTTCTTTGTAGGTTCTAAATTATTTTCTAACCAATAGAAAATAAGTAAAAATTTAGAAACTAATTTTTCATAATTTTTAAGCATCTATTAAAACAAAATAAATAAAAATCAATATTTTCTGAACCTCAACAAATTCTGGAAAAATCACCATTAAATCCAAAAAATACGAAAATGGGGTAACTTTCGAAGCAAAACGACATCTTTTAGATGAACAAATTGTGAAAATACAAATTGACCGTTCGATAAGTAACACGTGTCACAACCAGGAGAAGCCACATAAGCGAGCTCAACTAGAATGCGCCACACAGGAGCGGAGGCCCAACCGGTCTCCGGCGCGTGAATCACAAATGTCGGCGAGTGGGCAACCACCACCAATGCTTGTAGTACACGCACTGCCTTCCCAACGTTTTTTGGCAACCTAGCAGTTCAACTCGTTTTAGCCTTTCGAGTCTGTTGGTGCGGTTTGTTTTATGAAAAAATGAATGGATATTTTACGTTTACCCAAAGCAATGCGAAAAGTAAAACTTTTCCGACGAAATACACTTATTTCTGGCCAAAAATGCATTCAACCCGATTTCAAAGGATTCAAACAACAAAAGTACAGAAAACAATGAAAAACATGACCAGAACATCAGATTATGCCTAAACCACTCCAATTACTGGATTTTTCCACTTATTTTCGTATTATCTCGCGTAATTCACGAAGAAAACAAAAATGAATTCCCCAAACAATATTCTACGTCAATTCTAAATTTATTACAGATAAATAGAAATTTATCCTAAAATATTTTAGATTTGACATTTCCAATTCACTTGTTCATCCCATAATAATGGTTTTTCAATGTATAACTATATTATCTCAATCAAATCATTTAAGTTTAGTAGTTTAATACATCGTTACACTATTGCAAATGTTAGTTCATATATTTTGATATTATTTCTTATACTATGATTTAGTAGAGAAACTTTTTTCGTTGCATTGTTATGATTGATCTAAATGAACATTAACGAAGTTCAAACTTCAAGTATGATATTCTATTTGATTTCTTCCATGTATAACTTCTTTGTCAACTTTAAATAGTAAACTTCTTTTTTCTAAAAAAAGGTAAAATATAACTTGCATTAAAGAATTTACAACTACGTAAAAGAGTAATATATACTTCAACTGTAGTACTATGTATCAAATTCTTCCATAATATAATGTATTTTGTTGATATCCGTTCAATTAAGTTCAAAACGCTTTCTTAAACAACTCCAAAGAATCTAGAGTTGTTTATAAAAGCTTAGAATGCAAGTGTTAAATGTGGAGCATAGTTAATTTGTCAGATAAAAATTAATGTTCATTAATAACAAAAATAACAACTTTTTTGCTTGTAAATTTTATTAGTCACCTTCAACTTTCAAAAGGACTAGTTACCCTCCTTAACTTGGTAAAAAGGACCAGTTACCCCCTTTAACTTGGAAAAAATGCATCAGTTTACCCCCTCAATGTCACATGTCAACTTCTGGTTAGAAAGAGAAAAATGACATCTTTGAAAAGTCAAACTAACCAGAATATGACGCGTAGCATTGAGAGGCTAACTAGTGCATTTTTACCAAGTTAAGGGATAAATGGGTAAATGATATTTTGAAAGTTGGGTGACATCAGAATTTTTAAACCATACGTGTTAGGCCTAAATAAAATAAAAGGAGGGACATTGTAAAAATTGTATGGTTTATGAAACTTATTCACAAAAATACGTTCCAACTTATCTTTTACATTCTATAACCAATTTTAAGTTTTAGTTTTCACTCTATACATTCTATATATACACTGTTTTATCAAGCTTCAGTTGCTTCCTCTTTTTACATCGCGCGTTTCTCTCCATCAAAATCTCTCTTCCTTGTTTCGATTATCCTCGATTTTCTTTAGATCAAAGTTTTTTCAAGTTTCTGCTCTCTGGAATTCTTAAATTCTCTGCACAATTCAAATTTTCTAGCTGTCGACCAGTTTGTTTTTCAATTGAGAATGAGGATCTATGGAGTTGAAATCCTATTGTTGCTGATAGATTTAGTTTTGTCTTTTTGTGTTTGTTTTTGTTGTTAATTTGCAAAAGGATTATGCAATTTTTGTGTTGTAATTGATGTGAGGATTTCATTAGGCTGTATAGGATTTCATTAGGCTGTATGCAATTGTAAATTTATATACTAATCTGATTTGTATCACTCTCATTGGTCTTGGGAAGCCTGCTCTTCAA
>CATIWQ010139419.1:0-11267 GCA_949673415.1 Euphorbia schlechtendalii | reverse complement strand
TAAAAGAAAATGGACCTACATGCCTCCGAAACGACGGGCAAAAACGTCGCATAGAAGGCAAATGGACAAAAATGGCAACTTCAAGCCCATACCCCATTTCAAGATTTGCTAAATCTTCCTGTCTCACTATCTTCCATCACTTGCCTATTTTAGTCTCAACTCCCCTTTTTACAATTTTACCCTTCCCATTATCCGTTCCTTTTTTTTCTGTTGCTAAATGCATCTACTTTTGAAATAAGCTTAGGTTTAGTTATTTACGACTACCCTCATCAAAAAAAAAAAAAAAAAAAAGTTATTTACGACTACCATTCAATTCAGTTTATCGTCTAACAATTCATCATGTGATCGTATGAAGACTAAATTTACATAAGGTCATCTACACATGAAGAAGATAATAAATCAAAGATTTGATCCTTAACTCACTTTTATCTTCAACTCTAAAAATTAGAGACATGACATGATGATACATGGAATAACCGTTATTCGGGTAATATAAGAAACCAATCAAGTAAAATTATCAATGAAAGGTACACTATACTAATTACTAAAATGCCTTCAACAGTTCGATAACTTATGCATCAGATTTACTTCTCTGATAACTAGCCAAGCTTTACCCTTAGATTTATCTTTAATATGTGTAGGTTGCATCCTCTACAAAAATTTATCATATGTTAAAATGATCGTAAATTTATGCCCAAACAAATTCAGAGTTTAGTTGAATGCATACAACCATATAATTAAATATACCAATTACATTAATTAATAATCAAATATAATATAATTTACTAAATTTTTTTTAAGCTATTCAAAACAACCAAAATTTTCCAATTTAAATATTTGTTTATTATTTATTTGCTTATTAAGCTAAATTACACAGTGAGTAATGGATTTGATCAATTAGAAAGCAAATAGCTAAACTAAGTTTCCAAATAGAAATATTATTCCAGTTAAAATGTTTAATCTCTACCATCAATAAAATTGGTAAAAATGACCATTCTTACTAAAAAAAATAGTGACAATATTAAAAAAATTTAAAAATGATAAATAATGAAAAAAGGGGAGATAATGTAGGACAGTCGAGATTCAGTTAAACTGGAGCCTCAAACATCGACGATATGGAGAAGCCTAATTCTGTAATGGCGGGTTTTTATAATAAGGACCGGATCCTATGCACCTTATCTGTTGGATGATAGACACGTAGTCACTTTTTATTATAATAATATAAAAAATGACCACATGTCTATCATCCAACGAGTAAGGAGCACAAGATCCGGTCCTCAACATAATTTCCCTGTGATGACAAGGGAAACTATTTTTCACAATTATTTATATTTTATTTGAAATAAAGCTACAACATTTTTTACTTTTACTCCTCATTGTCTTAACTTTAGAATTTATCCTTTAATATTTATACTCTTTTCAAAAACAATAAAACTTCAATTCATTTAATCTCCATAATTACTCTAAATGAATTAGCTTTTTTATTTTTATAGAAACATTTGGACTTTTTGCAATGCTTTTAAAACATATATTATATGTTATCGATAGATGATTTATGTTGTTATTTTTTTTATGAAATAGTTAAAACAATTGTAATAAAATATTTAAAACATTGTTCAATGTAGATATCGAAAAAATTAAAATGAATTGTTAAATTAAAAAGTTTTCAAACACCCCAAAAATTTATCATTTAGATACATGCTGTGATTATATTGTTCGTAGTGACGATCATACATTATAAAAACTCAAGTGGAGTATATAATTTATTGATATAAATTAGTAATTATTAGTTTATGATGCTTCACATTTCCTAACCAATATATATTGTGGAATTAAAATTCCAGTCATTGCAAACTCCCCTTAGACTCTTGTTATTACATGTTGAGTAGTATAAATATTTTGTAATCATTACTTATTCCATTTCAAAATAATTATCTTTTTAAAACCTTAGAAAAATATCGAAATAAATGTTATTTTTGGATTTTAATTCCTTTTTACAAATATTTTATTCATTTTACCTTTAATTTAACGTATATTGAAAATGATAAAAAAATAAAATTTTCAATCAACTTTCAAATTAATAAAAATCATAGGAATAAATAAATACTTTTACTATTTTAATTAATGTGTCTTATATTGACAAACAACCTTAGAATGATAATTATTTTAAAATAAAAGGTATTAAAATCTTTCATTAAATAAGATAAAAATAAAAGAGAATGAAATAAAGAAATTAATATAAAAGAAAAAAAAATAAAAAAGGGGAATGAGATTCCCACAAGCAAATGCAAAAAGGCCACTTGTGTGAAGCATGGAAAGAAAAGTTGGGTTTCGTAAGCTTAATTGCGGCTGTGATTTTTTGCCTTATTTATTAGTACTTGTTTTAATTTTTTGTAATAATGAAAAAGGTAATTAATAATTATAAAATAGTTGAGAGGAGAGTCAAAGGACATTGCGTGTGGGTGTTGAAGAGGCTTTTAAGGAGAAGAAAGAAACGTCAAAGCCTGCAATTATTGTCTTTTTGAGTTAATTTTCTTATTCTTTCAAGGCATGTACTTAATTCCTTTTTGTTTATATTTTTGCAACTCAAAACAAATATATTTTTATTTATAAAATTGTTCAATATTGTAGGTTCGGAGACAAATTTTCTTATTATTATAACTTCCGTTATTTTCGAACAACTGAATCATTTTTGTAAAATTCGTAACTAAATACTTGTTACCGCATAAAGAAAGTTTTTCAAAATCACGTTCTTTCAACTAGGGAAAACTAAAATTTGTGAAAGTCATATGATATTTCAATCTTATAGCTATATTTGGTTTAAAATGTAGATAATTATCATTTACAAGAAATATAGTGGATTGAATGCAATGATCGAGTTAGAATTCAACCACCTCAATGGTTAAATTACATTAAAATTGAAAGAAATATAGGAATTACCAGTTAATAATAATTTTTTGTAACCTAAAAGTGATTGTTTACTTATTATATATAGAAAATAAGTTTTTGTAGAAAATTATGTTGGATTGTCCAATTTAAATAATTTGATTTTGGAATGAGTTTGTTTTTCTTTAATTTACTCCGTAAACGTGAGAAGACAAGTCTTGACTAGTTGATAAAATTAGAAATTTATTTAATTTTCATTAAGTTGTCATTTTAATATGAACTCACTAAAATTCAATTTACTCTGATCGTTGGCAACTCATTTTTAAAAAATTTGTATTCTTTCGTTTAAATACATGAGTCTTTAATTAATATAACATATTTCACGAGAATTAAAAAATTATTTTGAATTGATAAAGTTTTTGAACATCTTAATTCATACATGTTAGCATTTATTTAGTACGAACTTACCTTTTCTCGTCATATAAGTAGTTTTCAAGTGGAATAGATATAATTAATGGTGTGATTAGCACTAATTAGAAGTTTGAAACCTACTTGCCATTTGATTATTGCACCAAAAGAGATAAATAAATAAATAGTTATATGAAGGATATTGTTTGTGGGAATGAGAATTAGTGCTCAATAATCCTTTATGCCAATCATTTCAATATCATGCCTTTGTATTTTTTCCTTAGGCATCATATGCCATGTTCGAAGTGGACCTCAAACTCCTTTTATAATTCGTCCCAACTATTTAGTATCCTTTATTTTTACTAGTCTAAACTAATTTATATCTGTAGCATCCAATTATTTTCCATGGATTTAATGTTCGAAACAAAAAAAGCTCACTGCTAAAAAATACCCCAATAACAATAATTTTTCAAACAGAACTATATTGGATGATTGAAAAGAAGAACATTATCTATATACTCCAAAAGCAATAGAAAATCAAATCAAATGATATGATTGATATACATTTTCAAAATATATTAATTAAACGAGGCACTCACAAGATAAAATAATTATCAATTTTAGACAAACAAAAGGAAGGGACATACTCTGATAAAAAAGGAATTCTAGAAGTAAAAAGTGGAGAAATTCAAAAGAAGCAATGGATTTCAACGTTGACCGATGTGCACTCTTGTGTTGCTTGATGATATAAATTCCTTTATAAAATCATCTCAATAGAATTTAATTTTGACAAATTTTTCATATGTATAAACATTTGATATTCTATATCTATTTTGTTGACATTAATATGTGTTCAAATAAAAAGATGAGCCGGAACCTTATATATGAATAAGCAAACACAAATAAAATTACAAGGGATTCAAAGTATATCAGAATATAATAATTTAATGCACTTAATTGTACATCATCTAAATCAAAAGCAAACTGTATAAGAAAGTTTTTATTAACATTTAATAGATGTTCATCAATAATTCACATACACATAGAGGATCACTCACCAAAATGATTCAGGGGAAGTCGTAATCAATCGGAGCGATAAACTGATCTAGCCATTAATTTTTTTATATTTTTGGAAATTTTCGACATATCGAGGCAGTTGGCCTTTTGTACCGTTGAACCAGCACCCGTATAGAATTGGATATCAACAGTCTTGCTTATAGTTTGAAGAATTAAAATAGAAAAGATGCCTTTCTTCAATAGGAGGTAAGATAGGTATCTTGGCGCATATAATGGAGACACGAATATCATTAAAAATAGCCATCAAAATAAGTAAAGGGTAATTATAATAACCTCTACTACTTTTCGACGTAAGCTAAGTATTTAATTCAGTCTTATTTATATTGGAAAAGTGACATATGAAAAATAAGCCTGATATTTGAATTTTGATTTAGTTTAAAATTCAGGGAGAAAACGGAACAGGTTTAAAGTTGAAGAATTTAAGTAAAAATAGCAGATAAGCACGGCAATACATTGTAACAATCAAACCGAACAGATATAAGGAACATAAATAATTGCATCCATAAAATAAACATTTTAGGAAAAGAATCTTCTGTTCTCAAATGGTGTCCCCATATCTGTCCCCCCAATAAAAAAACTGACATGTGTCAACTTTTATCATTAAAATATAATAAAAATTGACACGAGACGGCTTTTTATTGGAGAGAGAGGCATGGGGGGAACCATCTTGGGCATAGAGAATTTTTTCCAACATTTTATAGATCATAATTTAACTTCCAACTAGACATGCTTTTCATGTGCTCTTCATGTGGTCTATGTGAGTTTCATCCAATTTTCATTAAATCTTGGCATAATACATCAAGATCCCCTGAAGCTGGCTCAGAAAATCCGATATCACCCTCAACTTTCAAAAGGATCAATTACCCCCCTCAACTTGGCAAAAAGAATCACCTACCCTCCTTAACTTGGCAAAAATGCACCAGTTAGCCCCCTCAATGCCACGTGTCAGAGTCTGGTTGGTTTGACTTTTCAAAGAGCTAGTTTTTCTGATTTTTCTCTATTTAACCAGAAGTTGACACGTGGAATTGAATGGGCAAATTGGTGCATTTTTGCCAAGTTGAGGGGGTAACTGGTCCTTTTGAAAGTTGAAGGTGACATCGGGTTTTCTAAGCCAACTTCAGTGGGGACTTGATGCATTTGGCCTTAAATCTTCAATCTAAATTCAGTTTGTTACAAACTTTAGAACTTCAAGCATGGATAAGACTTACAAAGTCGTTCTACGCCCAACCCACGACCCTTATTTAATGTGGACTAAACAAGCACAGAACTAAAAAAATTACAAGAAACATATTTAAATTTTTTACATAACTATAAATTAAGTTTGATCATCCGAACTTGTTAAAGTTCGAAGTTACATTGTACGGATTTAGTTTTTATATCAATAATTTTTCCTTACGGAGCAATTATTAATTAAATAAAATTATTATTCGTCGAATTGAATTCAAATATTGATATAAAAACTAAATCCATACAATACAAGTTCGAACTTTAACAAATTCGGATCATCAAACTTAATTTGAAAACTAGCCCAGCCTTATCCATGAAAACGGAAAAGAATATAACTCCAACAAACAATATATTCCTGATTTTGGTATGATCTTGAAGTAGAGAGTTTGAGCAACTAGCAAATTACAGCTGTGAACATTAATTATAGTAGCAATTACTGATTGTTGTCCCATTTGGAAACATTTATAACCCTTGTGGCCAATATTAACTAACATGCCATTCCCAGCTATCATTTGTACTACCAACTAACCTAATTTCTGTTTGTGGTTTATGAATTTATGATGCCCATCTTGATTACCATCCAAACTAGACAATTAACAACACAATTAGGACTTCAAACTTTAAAGAAAAACTCATCCTACAAGTCTGGAACTCCTGTCCTGCACTGCAATATCATCCATTTTTTATATGCACGTATACATGGTATACAATCAAATACTAAAAACTGCAAACTAATACCGAATAAAACATGTAGCTGTTTTCCGACGCTCAATCTTTAGATTTGAGATTATTTGATACCCAAACCTTAAGTAGTAGGACTAGTTTGATGATTTATCTTTCTCTCCTAAAAAAATTTCACTGACAAGATATTTTTTTGTGGAAACTGAAACGAGTAAAATAAAGTTATGTTTGATATCACATTTTTTACAGTTTGAAAAACAATTTCTAGTTTCCTACAGCAGGAACTTTTTCTAAACTGTAAATAAAACGAATTTCAGCGTGCAAATAAACTAGACCAGGCACGGATCATCAACCTAGTTCATTGTTATAATCACATTATTTACTTAGCAATCTTGGTGTTTATAGTTGATCAAACACAATACAGCAATCTCATGTTCAACACAGAAAAAACTGTTATTTCTCAAAAATTAGAAACAGCCCGCCCTGAAAGAGCGTAACAGCTGAGAACCTTAATGATCCTATCTAGCTCCTTCTAGATGGCGAAGTAAAAATGCTGGATTGTGTTGTTGTAATGTTGTCCTGTCCTGTCCAGTACAAAAAATGGATGTATAATATACCCTCAATATGCAGTTGCTTTGAGGAGTGAAAACTAGTCTGAACTTGGATATTAGCCCAAATATCTGGTGTTAACTCGTCGTTTCATTTGAAATTCCAAGGAAACGAGTATCATGTATATATTGGGAGCAATAGTATAAGTCGGAATAGCATAACATGGCATAGCAAAAATATCATCAGGAGCCTCAATTCCCATGTCATAACATGGCATAGCAAAAATATTATTTTAGCCTTGTTAGGTGTGTTGCGAGACGGTTAGCAATGGAGGATTGTAGAATTCTAGAGTAAAAGAAAGGAAATCTGGAACTTCAACACAGCAATGCTACTCTTTGTTTCATATTAAAGAAACAAGAGCGGTAATGCTCTTATTTATGCAGGGCAAAAGTGGTTTGCCGCCAAAAGTTTGTAACTGAATGCTAGCAGCTTACAGTGAGAGCAAATCAGCTGTGATGTTACTTAGAGTAAGCTAGAATAGATCCGGTTGAGTTACAGCAGCACTAGTTATTGACAGCAACCTTTTATAACTGTTTTATACCTTGACTATACCTTTATATTCTTCGAGGATTGCAGGAGGAGCCTTACCGGTTTAAAGTTGCTGCTGGAGCTGACCCTCTTACTTTCGGTATTAAGGGTGTAAAGGAAAATGCTTTTTTTTTGAAAAAAATAGAATAGTTATAAGTTATACTTGTATTCATCTTTTCTCCATTGTATATAGATAATAATTAAAAACATTCTTATATAATTCGTTCTATGTCCCATACTTTTTAATTAACATCAGAAATCCAGAAGTAAATCCGGAAGTAAGTTGCTACTACTCATGATTTCCATTCATCATTTTGCTGCAAAACATTAACCAATCACACCACGCTAACACAAAATCATATGACTCGGAGAATCAAGCAATAGAATGAAGAAGTATTGTAAGAGCAAACAAACCAGTTTAGTTAAAAAAAAAAATGAAGAGTTGAATCTTTCTTAATTAATAGTTTGCTGAGCTAATTGTTGGAAATATTTGTCTTCAGTTCACCCTAGATTTCTTCTTACATTTCCTTGGATGCTTTTCTTGTATTATTTGCAATCTGTCAGTCTTACTGATACGAATATAATCATAAAGAAAAAAGATTATAAATCAACCGCTTTAATGTTGAGAGTATACTGTCTTCTCTTCTTTTCTATATATAGCCGCTCACTCTTCTTCATGCTCCAATCATCACCTTTTCAACATGTCAGAATTCAAAACACCCTATCTGACAGTTACAGAACCCCAACAATGCCCGCCGCCACCAACAAAACCGATGGCTGCCGTCAACAGAAAAGCATCTAAAGAAGATGAAGCTCCCAAATATCCGATTCAATTTAATTATTTGGGCTAAATTGAAAAGTTATAAAACTTTAAAGAATTAATGGTAAATAATTAAATGGATCATAGATTTCATTTTCTCTCTCCTGGGTTTTCATCTCACGACGAAAATATCGCAAATCGATTTTATTGATCTTTGCCGCTGCAGAAGTTGTGTATACACATCCACATTCCAACACATAGTGAAATGGATTCGACTGACATTTGATGCGGCGTTCTTCGATCTTGGGCATACGAAAAAATGTTAGAATCTGAATTCATTTTATCTTTACGTTTTACTACGATTCTATTTGCATAAATTTTATAAATTAACTTAATTGCTATAAAATAATTATACTACAATAAACATTCCTGCTAATTTACGAAAATTTACATAAGATTCTACTAAAAATGATGCAACTTCTTACAATTCTGCGACTTTCACAAAATAGAATATGTTTTACGTACTTTTTTTGTGAAAATAGGCATAAAGAGACATATTAGTTCCAAACTCCATTGAATTATAGTTTAAACAACCAATCTTTTTGGTTCCTTGTTAAAATGATATTTTCAGTCAAATAATACCTTCCAATATCAACTAAATTCAAATCTGTTAAAAAGAAGGAGAATTTTATAATAAAGTATAAGAGATAATTTAATCATTTTAATAGTCTAATAAATGTTTTATTGTTTTATGAAAATTCTAGAATGACAATTTTTCGGCAAATGAGGGATTAAATGATTAATGAAAATCAAATGATCCATCCGGTTACTGATATTGGTCATTTTAGGTTTTTCATCAAAATAAATAAAAGATTTAATGCAGTACTAGAATGGCAAAATAATCATTTTTACTCCATATTAAAAATATTTCTTCTTAATTACCATCTTATAAATTAATTTATACTTAAACTCTTTCTTAATTAATATAAGGATAAATTATAAAAAAAATTATTAAAAATTGCATTGATATTTTAAAATGAGAAGGTATGGGAGGGAATAATAGTTTTAGTAGAGTTAACCATTTTTTTTTGTTGAACCCTGCTATTTACAATCCGACCGGATGGTTAATCAATCAACAGTTTTTTAATTGAAAGGATATTACGAACGAGTCAAGATTTTAACCGGAGAATAGTTGTTTTCCTTCCTGTTTCCATAAGTTTAACGTTGACAAGTTAATGGGCTTGGGAGAATGTAACATGGGCCTGATGGCCCAATATCCTATGCATGTATGAAAAATAAGAATGTGCAAATTATAAGGCCTAATGCATCTTAAACCCCTCAACTTGTCCTTAAATTCCATATTCCCCCTGAACTTTGAAATGTTCTCAATCCCCCCCTGAACTTGTTTAAACGTTCTCAATTTCCTCCTGAACTTTGAAATGTTATCAATGCCCCCTGAACTTGTCCAAACGTTCTCCAACACCCCCTAAATCCAACTTTGTAAGTTGCGTTAGTAGATCAACAAACATGAGCGCGCTAATTAAAAAAATTAAAAAAGAAATAGATATCCTAATGTTAATATTCTAACGTTACAAAAGTTCAAATCCCTAAATCGTTCTTCAGATAGAGGGGGTGATGGAGTGCGGTTTAGACAAGTTCAGGGGAAAATTAAGAACGTTTAGACAAGTTCAGGGGGGCATTGAGAATATTTCAAAGTTCAGGGGGAAATTGAGAACGTTTAGACAAGTTCAGGGGGCATTGAGAACACTTCAAAGTTCAGGGGGGAATATGGAACTTAGGGACAAGTTGAGGAGGTTCAAGATACATTAGGCCAAATTGTAATAATGGAAAACAAAATGCAACCTTATAAGATACTAAAATTCGAGCGCATAATATATTTTTCAAATTAAGCAATGACCTTCCGGATTCTAAATCTAGCTGGTATGTGAAATTGAAGTTCTTTCTTATGATGTCTATTCCACAAATTATCTTAACACGTAAGAAGAAATAGACAATCAATTTGAAAATGCATCTTTAGCAGTTTGTTTAGCTCGTTTTCCTTATATAATGTGACACTATGTGTCATATCAAATTGAAAACAATGTCTATTTGATTGTCTAGATGTAGACAACCAAATAAACATTATTTACAATAAATACAATTTAAAATGAAATAGACAATATACTATTCCTATCTTATAAATACTAAATAGACATCGTCTATGATAAAAATAATTTAAAATGGCATAGACAATATACTATTCTTGTCTTATTAATAGACATTGCCTATTTTTAAGATTATTGTCACATCATCAAAGAAAATTTCTATTCCACATACCACCTAAACTTGGAATCCACAAACTACTAAAGATGCTCTAATAATAGATGATCTACTTCATTTTAAATTGTATTTTGATAACTCAATATTCTATTTGATTGCTTACATCTAGAAAACGAAATAGACATTGTTTACAATTTGAGATGACACATAGTACTACATCGTATAAGAAAGATGAGCTAGACAAGCTACTAAAATGCATTTTCTAATTGATGATCTATCTCATACCAAATGTCAACATAATTTGTGGAATAGACTAATAAAGATGTTACGAGGGTCGAATAACAATTTCACAACTGTTTCTCGACCTCCGCTCTCAATCTAGATATTTGCACAAATCTTTGAACTTTGGCTTTGTTACTCATTCCAACGACTAAAAATCCATGGAATGCATTTAAATTTCTTTTCTTATTATATTATATTGTGATTGTATGATGTTGATTGAAAATGATAATTGAATGTTGGTATAGTTGATAGTTGGTAGAAGACCTGTTCGTCGGGCGGTTCGGGCCGGGCTTGGCGGGCTTTTTATAAAAAACGTTAACCCAAGCCCGGCCCAAGCCCGTACTTTAGAACTTTGGGCTCGGGACGGGCTCAGGCCGAGCTAACAATATCATTCCCAAGCCCGGCCCAAGCCCATGAATATTTTATTTGTTATTAATTTTTTTATTAAATTAATAGAAAAAATATAAAAAAAAAGTTAAAATATGTTTAAATTTTAAATATGATTGCATTGTTTACTTAAAATCTTTAA
>CATIWQ010139397.1:0-23103 GCA_949673415.1 Euphorbia schlechtendalii | reverse complement strand
AGAAATCTCTAGGCGCTGATACCATGTAATAAACTAGAAGACTACATTTTGAATGTATTGTATTGATATTGAATGAGGGATTACACATATTTATGTACAGAGGATAATGCGAAGTAGATAACAAATTAATATACCATTAATTGCTCCCACTAATCATTCCCCTGATTACTCTACTGATTCTCTAACACCTGCACATTATTTTAATTCAGATATTTCAACAGAGGGAATCTTTACTGAAGTTTTCTCCTTTGAGGTGTAGTAAGAGTTCAAGACCCAATTATTGCTTGCCTTGTCTATTCTCACTTGTGGAGCAGGTATAAGTTCATCTTGTGCTACTGATCTGCATATGATGGCTATAGATTTGCTTGTGCTTCTCTACTTGTTCAATAAAAAACATTATTCACCAGTGATTTGTACAATTCAGACTCGCTATCTTCGGTTCCGTAATTGGCCTGCTGAATGGGGTTGGTGCAGAGATCTCCAGTCATTCATATTTGTCTTTGAAAGGCATAACAGGTAATATTGTACAACTATATCTCTTAACTTTTGTGTGTGATCATAATGTTGAAAAACATTTGCAATATCACTCTGTTTGTTTGAATGCAGAATAGTGCTGGAACGTCCTGAATATGGCTATGCTACTTATTTCTTCGAACTGGTTGATTCTTCGTCCATCAAGTGGCAAATTAAGAGATTAGTGACTGCCATGAAACTTACTAACTGTGGCAGGATTGCCCTAATTGAGAACAAAACATTATCGGTAATACCTCCACATTTCCCCCACACTTGGCAGTATCTTAGTAGTTAGTTTCATTGGTTGGATGACTATCTTTACAAATGTACTTTTGTTTGATGATCATTTGGCTTTCTATGTCACATCATGGTTTTATTTTTAAAGCTACCAACTTTTTCTCGGAAATACTTTAGAATATTTTTTTTTCGGAAAGAATCAAAACCAAGCAATGGCATACCTTGAATCAGACTGAATCTGGATTATTTTTGCTTTCATTGGCATCAATTATCGGTCATTCAAATTATGGATAAGGTTTTATTAATTAGTAGCGTTACAAACAATTTTTCTTTCAGTATTGTGTATAGTATGTAATGCATTTAGAATGTAAAATGAAGGTTGGAGAAGACATAAGTGAAGGGGAGGCAGAGGTATTAATGCAATACGGTTGGACACCAAATAGTGGCTTAGGAACTATGCTTAACTACTGCGATAGAGTTGTTCACGACAGGAAGAAAGAAGAGAAAGAAATTTCAGAGTGGAGGTCCAAAATAGGCAAACTGCTGATGGCGGGCTATAATGGTGGAATTTTAGTTTCCTCCGCTATCCCTGCCAAGATCAAAGAATCTCAGGCTAACTGTGATAACCCTGATATTACGATGGAGCTCTAAATCAGGTCACTTTTTCCCCCTCCTGTGAAATTCAATGCATAAATTCTATGTTCTTTTTTGTGTAGTTAGCTGCGTGAATATGCAAATGGCAAATCTCACTCCTGTGAAATTTGTACCAAAGAATCAGTTGTTTGCTTTGAAGCTCTATGAACAGATAAAACTGATCAAGAGTCTCAAAATCTATTTTTTCATCCCGAAACCTGAAATCCTCTTTCCAAGCATTTTCATTTTTTTTTGCTCTGGTTGACTTGTTTGATCGACATGGAGTGAAATATAATACTTACTGTTTCGGTCTGTTGAATAATTCTGGCAATAGTAATATAATGTGATGTTCACAGAGAAATGATTCTTCTTACATCCATTGCCAGCTTCTATGGCGATAGAAAACTCTTAAAACTTGTCACTGAAAAACTGTATTTTGGTAATGTCGGAAACATTAGACTCCTGGAGAAAAAGTTACCGTTTTGCAAATGAGTGAAATCGTAGAATCATGTTTCGAAGCTTACCTTTACTTTTGTACCTGACGTGCATTCGGCGTGCTTTGTCTCCAGCGCATCATTTGTGTTTGTTTTAATAACTGTTTAGAGTTGGATAAAAAAAATACGAATATGATTCCACGACATCAGATATGAGGTGTAGTATGGGTTTCAATTTGGGTCAAATGCATCATTTGACTCTCCCACCTTTACCATTTCTCGTACTCTTCCTTGATTTTTGGAAATGATATCATAATTCTCTTATCATTTAAAAGTGCACCACACAACTCCTTTCGACCCACTAAACCAATCTTGGCACCTCAAGTGTAACACACTCGCGCTAACGTGTCTTTCATGGACAAATTTTAGTCAAACATTAAAAATTCAACTCACTAATATTGGGACATTGGCACTGGTTGCAAAAATGACATAAAATCCCCATAATAACTTCTTTTCAACTCTTTCATTTTGCATATATGCATTTCTAACCATCTTCTTCGTTCATTTTCTTTTCTCAAGATAAAATTTTACCATCCAACATGCGCGGATTATAATATTCTAGAAAATTGGTGTATTATGGTAAAAATATCTCACCATAAATCGTTGAAAAATATGTTTATCGAAAAAAAGGGGAAATGAAATGGTAGGAGTTTTCCAGAAATTCATGAATTTCCTAGAAGAAAACATATATTTTCTGGGTAAGTTCATGAATTTTCTCGGAAAACAAACAAAATCATCGGGACCAATCTTTCTTTTGTTGTAAATCGCAACAAACTTTGCTTGTCTAAGTTCTCCGGTGACTGAACAACAAACTTTATATGAATTTCAATGGAAGATTCATTGAAAAAAAAACCTCATTTTTGTGAAAAGAAATTGAAGAGAAAAAATATTCAGAGAATGGGAAGGAAAAAGAAAGAAAATTTGGTTGACATTTTCCCATTTGGTCAACCCGTGCCACGTTAGCTACCACATAGAACGTATGGAGTTATGCAGTGCACTTTGCGAAAGATGACGGAGTTACGGGGTTCTTTGCAGAGGATAGGGGGCAGTGGGTGGAAGTGCCATAGATGAGGTAGAAAATTATGCATTCAGCCATTTTTTTATAACTTGTCATTTTGATTGATTTAGTCCAGGTAACAAAGTTTCAGTATGTAATTCATTGAATTTCCTGATATTAAAAGTTGTTTTTAGAGCAAAGTGATATAATGAATCGAGCTGAAAGAACAAATTTAAGCTTAAAAGCAACTATCTTTTTACTTCTGTTTTTAAACAAAAATTGTACAAAATCACGTATCTATGAAAACAGAGAATTTTGACTAAAAAACAAGCTTACTGTTTTAAATATTTTGATATATTTGTTGATTCTGAAATACAAATCTGCCGTTTTAGATGTTTTTGTTTTTGAAAATTTCCTAAAATTAATGTCTAATGTCTAACTAGAATATTGTATTTCAATTTTGACAGCTTAAATCCTTTGTTACTTCTGCATTATTCATTACACCGTGGGATCTCCAGGAGACTTTTTTTATCATTGAAATTATATATGGGAAAGCTCAAAAGTACATAGATTTTGTGATTTAGCCCTTGCAACCAATCTTTGAGATAAATATTCAGTTTCAATTTTCTGTTTCTTTTAAACATTCTTTCTTTCGTACTTAGAAGTATTATTTTCTTTCACTTTCAGTGAACTATCTGCGTTACGTTGCTTCACAATTCCATTCCACTTCTATTCCGTACTTCCTTTTATGCTTAAACATTTCTCTTCTCTTTCAATCAACAATTGTCGGCAACAATGTTCATTTTCCTCAAGCAACTGCCAACGGTGTTTTTGTATACTGAAAAATAGAAAACAATACAATCATCCACTCTACTAAATTGGCATAATTTGAAGGCAGTAGCTGATGATGGTGTTACGTCTAAGTTATGTCAAAACTATTTTGAAAAAAAAACTGATATAAAAAGGAAGACATTAAGGAGATGTTATAGAATAAAAGAAATTTAGAAATAAAATGAAGATTGTCTGAATTTTGCTTTGGCTTACTTCACAAGTTTTTAGTTGTTGTGGACAAATCCTCATGTTCGTATTCCACAAATGTACTTTGATTGTATTAAGACTTTTTATGAGCATAAAAAACTGTTTGGGAGATTTGTCCTTCCAAAAGACCTTCGATGGACTCAACAAAAAATGGTAGGTTAAAAAATTTGTCTTAGCTTTTATTGTGGTGAAGGTTGCCCCTCATATAACAGATTTGGTTTTACGAGTTTGTTTTTGCCCCAGCTCTATTTTTATGCCTATGGTTGTACAGTAATTGATTTGGCTTTACATGACCAATACCTCGCCTATACCTAGTTTAGGTAGAAAAACTTTTGTGGGTCATGTGGTATGATCGGTTTGCCCATTTGATTTATGTGATATATATGTTATCCATTTGATTCTTGTGTTATATAATATGTTACCATTCTTGTCCTTGCAAAACATGTTACATAAAAATTGGCTAAAATAGTTTATATCATACAAGGCCTAGAAAGTTAACAAATTGAACACCACAAGAATCAAATGGGTAACAAATATATAACATGAGGATCAAAAAAGCAAAAACACTACATATCGGAAGGATAAAATGGATAACACATATACCACATGAATTAAATAGATAAACAACATATACCACTTGCTCAAAAAGTTCTTTTTGCCCTTAATTTATTGCATACTTTATCATAATTTATACCAGAATCACATTAAGTCGTACATATGAATCACATTAAGTCATAAATATGAATTTCTGATATACATATGAATCACATTAAATCATAAATATGAATTTCTGATATATACACACACCACATACCTCATTTTTACCTTTTATATACTTTATTCAAAACCTTGATTATACCATGATTATTACGTATTGGAATTTGATTCAACAAAAATTTAATTGTACAGTATTTATACATCACTTATACCTTCTTTATTCCATTATTTTATAAAATTTATCCCTTCGGATGCAAAGACATCATGTTTATACATGATAATTACTCACATATACCAATATTATACCATGGATATTACTTGTTTCGACATTTAATTCAATGAAATTTCCTATCTTTATCATAGCTTGTACATTTTGTTGCAATGACACTGAGTTATACATTATAATTCATCACTTATACCACCCTTAAGCATTTTATATACCTTATTCAAAACATTTCCACGAATATTACTTATTTTAGCATTAGATTCAAAGAACACTTAAACTTAGAATTGGGCACATGCCCGCGGGATCTGTCCATGCTCGCTCCTCATGAGATGGACTTGGATAAAGTAATTGGAGATTAGGCCCGACTCGGCCCGAACCCGAAGTGGTCCGAGTAAAATATATGCCAGGCTTTGTTTTAATATTAAAACTCAAGTTCGACTTGCCCAGCCTGAAATAATAATTAATATGTTAAAAATATATATTTATTTCTATTTAATCATAGCAAAAAAAATTACATAGGTGAAAATTTCTTTTTTTTTTTTGCCAAAGTTTAACATTTAAACTCAATTTTGTTAATTATACTTCAAATATATTTGAAATTATTTTTTAGTAATATTAATTTTTTTTATTTGAAACAATTAATAGTTAGGCTCGCGAGCCGGGCTTAATTTTGATTATTTTATCAAGGGCCTGAGCCCAATGTGTTTTTTCATGGGTTAGACAGGTTTGGGCAACTCATTTTTTAGTTAGCCCCAATAAGGCCCGGTCTGGCCAACGCCCAGGTGTACTTAAACTTGACCTATTATACATAAGTACTATCAACAATTTTTTTTCATTTTCAGACATGAGTTAAAATTCATTAGGAATAGCGAATTTGTGATAAACTGCATTTTTTTCTCAATCCATTATATGATTTTAATGCATAAAAATGTTAAATTTTTACAACACAATGATAAAAAAGAAATTTAATTAAAATTTTTCCTATATGCTACGACTGCCGCTCTTGCTGTGATTTTCCTCCAGTTTATTTATCCAATGATTATCGCTTTTGCAAAATGGTGGAATAAATGCATGTATTTCTGAAAAGTGAAAACAAATATTTATCGTGTTTCATTCAACTTTTACAATTCATGTACAAACTTAATTGTAGCATTTCCATAAATTATTCAAAGATATCGTGAAAGCTCAAAATCAAAGTATTGTTATGATAGGGAAATCATATGAGATATAAATAGAAAAAATAAATATAAAAACTAATATGAAAATTGATAAAGTTAATATACATCTTTTTTGAAAATATATTACAGTGAAATATGTAAAACATTAGGAAAAGAAAAGAGAAGCAAAAACTGCATTCATAAGCCTGACCTCATTAATTATTATAATTTTTTATTAAATTATATTTTTATTCGAATATAAATAATGATTACAATGTTGGATCCAAAAAACTTATAATTCCACCAATAACACTTGTGATAGCAAAATCGAACTTTCTCGAAAATTATGTTTCCATAAGTTTATTGTTGTTTTTATATTTCAATATTATCCTACTCTTTTAATCGATTTTATCCTCTTTCTGCAGATTCGTTATAACAATTTTTTCAACTTTACCAAAAAAAAAATTACAATTTTTTCAACAATATACTGTGAAATAATTCTAATTTGATATATTTTCTGGTACGTTTATATAAACTTACTAGTTCAAACTCCATCATATTTCTTTTATATAACAATTCGCAATTTTTATACATAATCTGGTGAATCTGACTTTGTTGTATATGTGTAACACAAAATCAATAATATTTAATTTAAGTATAATCAACATATGTTATATATTCCTTTAGCTTTTTGAAACAATTAACAAGAATAAAGAGTGCCCACTAACAATGATTAATAAGAGTGCACATGATTGTAACCACAAAACAAATCACATAAATTAATAGCAGTAACATTTTTTTTTTAATGGTTTTTATAGTTATTTTATCTTCTTACAGAATAACTAATTATTTTACTTTTCCCAATTAAATAAAACTTTTCGCCAGTCATCTAATAACCGAAAATGGAAAATTATTTTATTACTTCGTAAAAAAAAAAACAATGGAATGCATTTTTTATTATTATGTTGAGGTTGTATTGTCTCTAAAAAAGTAAAATCACATTCTTTATTTAAATGACGTTATACATGACATAAATAATTGAACAATAGCACAAATCTTGCTAAAACTTTATAAAAATGTCATGGTAATAAAGTATTATAGAACAACATTTGTAGTAAAAAAAAAATCAATCTACGTACGTCCAACCACTCAAAAGAAATTCTTTTCATCAAACAGAAAACAGAACCATGAATGCTATAATTTTAATTTGACGATTTTTGTTTTCCTTTTAGCGTGTGCGCACGTGTGTGGTTTGTGTGCGTGTGGAATGAAATAGATGACGCACTGTGACTCATTCTTGACTTTGTATACAAATAGTGTAGATTGCAGTATTTTTCAATCTCGGGCACAGAAAAAATTACATATTCGAATTCGTTTCTTTCGTTTTCGTCATTGGTATCAAAGCGGGGTTTTTAATTAGGAGAGTGTCCGTGTTTGTGTGGAATGAAATAGATGATGCACAGTGCCTCAATCTCGACTTTGCATAAAAATAGTGTAGATTGTGGCATTTTTCGATCTTGGGCACAGAAAAAAGTAAATATTCAAATTCGTTTCTTTCATTTTCCGTCATTGGTATTGTTGGATTCTGAGTTATGAATTAAAGTTTTGTTGGTTATGAGTTCAGAAGCACAAATGCCTCAGAAGTGCCAAGATGCCTTAGAGGAGCAAACGATCTCAAAAGAAGCACAAGTATTCAGAAGATTGTTAAAGACTAAACTTCAGAAGCAATTCAACAAAAGACCTTCTGAAGTCACAAAGAGGCTAACTTAGTCTTTTGGTGCTAAAAGTCACGGGAGCTGATCTTACATTAAATGTCGCTGCGCGCTTTTATACCTCGGCATGGAAAAGGATAAAAGTTGTTGGGACCTCAGGAACAAAAACATTCCTGCAAATTACATAAGCAGACAACCGTACAAATGTGGGACCCAAATTTATCCTAACAATTATGATGCGGATTCAACTTGCACGTGGCTCTCAAACGGATCCTTAACGGAAACTTCAGCTAGAGACAACGGGAAGATTTTCAAGACTAGTCCAAGAAAACTGGAAACATTTTTCTCCCTCTATAAAAGGATGTTATCCACCATTGAAGAAGGTTGTCAAAACTATTGAAATCTTAAGAGTGAAATCAAGCTTCAAAAACTCACTGCAATCTTCTTTTGAATCAAAACAGCAAACATTTTACTCTCTTTATTTGTTTGTAATCGAGCTCACTAAAACAAAGTTCAGAAGCTCATCTTTTTAATTACAAAATCTTTTGTAAAGCACTAGTTGAGGGTAAGTCAATGTGAGGGAGCTTAAAAATCTTGAGAGGAAGGTACTCTAGAAGATAAGAAGCTCTGAGCCTTAGATACAATTGGACGGAACTTCTGTATTGGTATAGCTCATAGAAGTGAAAATTGTTGAAGGGTACTTTAGTCAAAGCTTTGTAAAAGGTATTCTCTTCACCGGGAGAAGAGCACACAGTGGATTAATTCTTAGACAAAAGATTCCAAGGGCTGGATTAGGCAGAGGCTGAACTAGGATAAAAATCGTTGTTTAAAATTTCTATACTTTGCGTTTATTTTCTATGGTTGATCTTCATCACATCTTAAACACTAAGGCCTTAAAAAAGGTGATTTTAAGTAAAACGCTTTTACTCAGAAGCATCTTCAGAAGCTAGTTCTGGCTATCCTCTGAATTAACCAGTGAACTCGAAAAAGAGTCATTCACCCTCCCCTGTAACCTATTTTACACCCTATTGGGTCCAACAATTGGTATCATAGCTAAGCTCAATTAACAAGATCTAACATATCTTGAGTAAACGATCAATATGGGTGAAAATAGTGTCAAGCATCTACCCGGCAACATGACCACACAAATACTTCCAGAATGATTATTTAACTATAGACCTCATCTGTTCTTCAGAAAGAATTATACATTTTGGAAAAACAGAATGAAGAACTTCATTCAGTCTCTATACATGTATGCATGGCTTGCTATAGCCAATAGACCCTACATTCCTACTGTTACTGTAGATGGTGTTACTTCTCCAAAATCTGAAAATGAATATAATGATGCTGATATGAAGAAACTGTAGGGCAATGCTGCAGGTATTAACTTTCTTCATTGTGCTTTAGATGCTGCAGAGTACAATAAAATTTTAGGATGCGAGAATGCCAGAGAAATCTGGAAGAAACTTAAACTGATTATGAAGGAACGGACAAGGTCAAAGAATCAAAGATCAACCAGAATCTGCGACTTTATGAGCTGTTCGAAATGGAAGAGAATGAATCTATATCCAACATGAATTCCAGATTCACCAACATCATCAACGAGCTCAAAAGACTGGGAAAAAATTTCTTAGAAGAAGAACAAGTTAAGAAAATCCTCAGGAGCTTGATTGAGAAGTGGCAGGCTAATAAGACTGCGATAAAAGAGGCTCAAGACCTCACCACTTACAGGTATGATGAGTTAATTGGTCCTTAATTACTCATGAGATTTCTATGCATAACTTTCAGAAGAAGGATAAAGCTAAAGCTGAAGGAAAGAGAGCAATCATCCTCAAGGTAGAAGCTGTAGATGACAACTCTTCAAAGGATGATGAAGAAATGGCTATGCTCGCTAGAAAGTTCAGGAAATTCCTGAAGAGGAACACAAAGACTCCTAAAAAATACCAGAAGAAGGAAAGCTGCCCCAAACTTAGAAAGGATAAGGGAAAGAAAGTAATGGTGGCAACCTGGAGCAATAGCAACAATGAAAGCTCCTTATAATCATCCAAAAATGAAGAAGTAACTCAACTATTCTTCATGGCGGCTGATGACATGAGTCCAATAGAAAAATCATGGCATGGAAGCATAAAAAGAATGTCCTCATCAAATCACTCCAGAGGAAAATCGCATGAAAATGATGAGGTAAACTCTAAATTCAATATTCTTGATGAAATTATGCAAGAACTTGCACAGATCTATAAACAGGTGAAAAGAATAAGAAACACATGAAGCTTTTGAAAGAAGATTTCGAATATTTTTGTATTCATAATAGAGCCAGAGACAACACTACCAAATCAATCTACAAAAGGCAAGGAGAAATCGAAGTAGAGGCTGAAAAGCATAAGAAGGAACTAGTTCTAGTTGGCGTATATGCAACCGACCTCAGCAGAAGAGTTCTGATGCTTAAAGGGCATATGTCAAGGAAGATCACTTTATCCAGTAAAGTTGATCCTTAGAAGAAGGATCAGCCTCAGAAGGTGAACCTTCCTTAAAAGCCAAGATCTTAGCAAAAGTCATATCAGGATTAGGCCTCAACCTCCAAGCAAAGGAGCTCTAAGCAGTATGGGCACAAATATGGTACAGCTTATCATCAAAGAGAAGGAAGCCAAAAGATGGCTCAAAGAAATCTTCATATCAAAAGAAGAGGACCACCTCAGAGGCAGCCCATTCAAGAACCTTTTGATCTTTGTCCACCTCCTAAGATTCAGTCAGCAGAAGGAAGTAGTAAAACTTCATTATTACTTTTATGGAAAAAATAATCATATAACTTCTGTGTGTAGGCATAAAAATGGATATTACGATAATTATACGTAGCCTGATTTAGTTTATAATGCCCCCGAACCCAAGGGAAACTAGGTTTGAAGATTATAACCATTTGCTTTTACAGGTAAGTCTTAGGTCCATAGAAGATCAGCAAATTTGTTATGTAGACAGTGGATACTCAAGACATATGATGGGAGATGAAAGCTCGTTTATCTCACTAGATTGTAAAAGATATGGAAATGTAAGCTTCGAAGATAATAAGAAAGGAAAGATCATTGGAAAAGGAACCATTGGATTTGAAATCAAGATAGAAGAAGTCTCCCTTGTAGATGGATTAAAGTTCAACCTTCTAAGTGTTGCTCAACTATGTGATCAAGGAAGACAAATTATCTTTAAATCAGAAGGATGCTTATTGGTCCGTAAATGGGCTCTTAACAACAGCAGAGGGGAATGAATGCTTAATCTTGGTTACTTTTAAGTATTTTAAAGATATTTACCAAGTTTAGTTTTTATATGCGTGCTGAGTGTGCGTGCGTGCTGAGTGCGATATATAAACGTATAAACTGCTCAGCTTTGCTGGCACAATTTATCTTCAACCTTTAGCTGAGTAAGACTACTCAGCACAGATCAGATAACAAGCAAATAAATGATTGAGAGAGAGATGAATGAGCTGATCACTACTAAAGCTTAAGGCTTAAAGACAGAACATCAACACCTGAGATTTATCCTGGTTCGGCCCCTAGCCTACCTCCAGTCCCTAGATACCGTCTCTGAGCTTTAATCCACTAGTGAGTCGTTCCTTCAATAGGCGGAGAAGCCTTTACAATAGGTAGATATGATTACAGAAAGTACCCTCCTTCTAACTATCGCTCAACTCAGTTTGGGTACCCTTCCCAAATTGACACTCAGATTAAGTAGAAATGTGAACTAGATTCAACTTATAGAAATGTTGAATCCTTACAATGTTAATCTAAGTAAATCTCTCTCTTACAAATAGATATGAACTTTGATGTTTGTTGATTGCTTGTGATGAATTTCTTTGAAAGCTAGAGTAATTTGCGCAGAGTTTTAGCTCTTAAGAAATTGGAGGTAATTCACCAAGTTTGAACGTCTGCTTCGGTCTTCTATTTATACTTTGAAGCTCTGTGAAGTAGTCGTTGCAAACTTTACGAGATCATTGATCTTCAATTTCTCATCTTTTCTAATCTTTAGAATCTTCCCATTGGAGACAGATTTAAGGATGTTTAGAGATAGAAATTTGAACTTTGAGGCACGATAACATTCCGTTGATAAAATCTCATTTGTCTTCAAGTAATTTGGTTCTAAGAGAGATGCTCTAGAATGCAACATGGACTTTTCCAATTGGTTGACCTTGCTGACGTTGAAAGAGTCGTGCGGAGACACTTGAGACGCGGCACATGATAAAGAATTCCTTTTACTTGGACTGTAGTGAGGAATCCCTGACATTCCGTACTGATACTTTTTGGCTTTGTGAGGACCACTGGAATCTTCATTAATTTCAATGCCTTTTCTCCTGAAAAGCAATTAAGAAATATTATGTTCCTTCACAGACATTGTTAGTAGCACATGTGTCATAAAGTCTCTACGTGTCAAATAAAGTGCTTTTAATTATTTAAAAGCAGAACTCATCACGAGCTGAGCAAAGTAACTCTAAACTATGTAGAACTCAGCAGAGACTTAGCTTTCCTACTCCATGTCATAACTTAATTAATTATCTAGCAAAACTGAGTTATTTTCCCTTAAACAAACTCAAGTCAGCTTTATTAATTAAGAGTCTACTTAGTACTCAATTAATTTCACTATCCTAGATAGTTTGCTATTTCCAAAACTACTCAGTACTGTGAAAAACTATTAACTTGGGTTCTACAATCTCCCCCATTTTGGACAGATAGCAAATTAGGTAGTAGAAGTTAATTGAATAAATAGTTCAGAGGTTTCAGAATACCTGAAAGTAGTACAAAACTCCGTTGTGCTGAGTGACTTCCCTTAGTCAACTTGAGCTCCCCCATACTAAGTGAGTCTCCTGCAAGCGGCTCAGTTCCCCCATACTTAGAGGATTTCTTCTTTAATTTGGGACTTCGCTTTACTTTAGCTTATCTTCCAAGGTTTGGTCTCTTGTATGTTTTCCTGTATTATATCATTAGATACATAGTAGAAACATACACAGAATATAAAAAGTTAGGAAGATCTTAACTTGAGGTAGGAACTTGTAATTTTTATTAATATATAAAAAATGACCCATTCAGTACATAAAGTATGTCCTGAGCTAAGATTACAAACTAAGCCCTATTATAAGTTCTACAACTATACAAAAAATGGCCTAGACTATTTCTTGTGCGCTGAAGAGGAAGAGCCAGTAGTCTTGTTCTTATCTTGATTGGTCTTATGCTGCTGGTTAGAAGGATGAAGTAGATGAGAATGCCTTGGAAGAGAACTACCTTCTCCCCCTTTGCTATCTGACCTTGGACAATTTGATCAAGGCAGACATTAAAGGCGTCGAGTGTAACTTGGAAGCTCTCATGTTGGCCAATTATCTGTGGGGAAATCTCTCGCTCTAGTTGCTCCTTGCCCTTGGTTGAGAGGAAATCTTGGTCATTCAGCTCGTTGAGAAGAAGATGATGGCATCTTGAGAGATGAGCTATCTAGTCAAAATCTTGACTCACAAACTGTTGAAAACATTGAAGAAGACCTCGAAAGTCTGTTGCTATCAGTGCAATCTTCAATTAAGATTCAATATCAAGGATTTTGGGACTAATTGGATGCGATGCACTATGAAGTGTAATCGATATATTTTATGTCCAGCTCTCCCATCTTGAATAGAGATTCCACTTTCTTCATCAGATCTTCTACTTTGGTTTTTATGACATTCAGCTTATAGTGCATGGTCATTCTAACCTTAGGGCAGAGGGGCTCTGTCGGAGGCGCACTTGGCATAGGCTTGTCTAGAAAAATCTATCCCATCGCTTTCACAAGAAATTTCTACGATGAAGAGACTTTCTCCGTTATGTGCTCAGTAACCTCTTGCTGAAAAGTATCCATCTTAGTATGGAGAGAATCAAGGTTCACGACAGGGGCCTTATCCTGCTTTTTAGAAATATCCTTCAACAGCTTCAACACTTCATCTTGCTTATTATCATGAACCAACAAGAACTTTAACTCAGATTCGACCAACTTCGTGATGCTGTGGCTCACATCCTTGTTAGTTGCTACCTCTTTGGAGACATCCTTGATCTTGCGATCGATTAGTTTCTTTATCTTGGCCTGCTCTTTTCTGAGTTCATGGATCAGTGTCACTTGATTAGCTATGTTGGTACTCAAGAGACTCAATTGCTCAGTAGTAGCGTTTATGCTACCCTTTATCTTTCCTACAATAGCATTTGCCATTACAGGAGACGTGGGAATTGATGTAGCAGCTGCCCCAAGCTGGGCTGCAGATTCCATTAGCCCATTCAAGATTAGAGCCATCTTATCAACTAGGCTCTTAGCACTCTCTTTTTCCAAGTGATTTTAAATAACCAACAAGCTGCCTTTGATCCTCTCAAAATCCTCAAAGTATAGAGAGTCACCATGCACACTTGTGTGTTGTTCGAATTCTGGTAATTTTGCCTTAGGCTTGGATGACAAGTCCGTTGATAAGTGTATAATTACACTTATTATCTTGATATTTTTACTCGAAAATGATGTGGTTTAGAGTCATTTTATACTTCATATAAAAGATTTCACGTGGTATGTAATTATTTTTTATGCAAGTGCAGAAACTAGGTGAATCTTGGGAGTGAAATGATCAAAGATGGAAGTCCATGCAAAAAGAGTGAAAAAGGTACAAAAAGATGCGTGGAATTCAAGGAATTGGGTTAGGATCGAAGTTGTCAAAGATCGGTAAAGTTGCAAAGAAGAATCATGAAGAAAAGCATAAGTCACGACCATATCAAGATCGTGATTCCTACTCGCAATTGGCATAATCACACTCGTGATAATCTATCGCGATCGTGACTTATCATTCTTCATAAATAGTCAGTTACAAACTTACATTCACAATCATGACATGTATTTCACGCTCACGAATCATGATGGGCTTGATCAACTCTTCTCAACTTCCAACCGCCGGATAAGAACGATTAACTGCCATCAACAGCCATCAACTGTCAGGCGAAGAGACACCTTCTAGAGAAACCATGAAAAGGTGCCTATCCATTGAAGATAAGGATGAAATCTTGCATCCAATCACATTGAAGATGATGCAACCCTTCACTAATGGACATAACTATTCGTTTGGACAAACGCAACCTTTCACACTCTATAAATAGAGGTTCAAATCAACCATTTCATGTAGCAGATGATATGAGATGACATGTATGGCATGATACATGATAGATAGAGAGTGAAAGTTATATAGATTTCGCTAAGTTCAAAGTGTTCGAGAGAAAAATGTATAAGTGATTCGATTCTTATTTCAATCACTAGATTTCTCCACAATTTGAGCGATTATTGTATGAGTGTAATTTCAAAGCACTTATCAATAAAAGTTTCTATTCTTCAACATTAATTTATTCAATATTCACAAGGAATAGCATCCTAACGGAGGTTCTGTACGAGTCTAGACCGAATTCAAAGTAGACGCAGGAATTACGAGAATTGATGATAAGTGTTTACTTACACTTATTATCATACTAATTTTATACACTAAACACAATATTTTAAGTCCTTTTTATACTTCATATGAAATATTTCATGTGGTATGTAGTTGTTTTTGATGCAAATGCAGATACTAGGTAAATCTTGGGAGTACAATGATCTAAAGTGGAATTCTATGAAAAAGAGTGAAAAAGGTGCAAAAAATTGCGTGGAACTTAAAGATTTGGCTTAGGATCGAAGATGTCAAAGATTGGGGAAGTTGCAAGGAGAATTCTAAAGAAAAATGCAATTAACGGTTGCGACAATCATTTGTGGTCGCGACCTATTCTTCTTCAGAATAGAAGTCTACCAATCAAAGATTCACGGACTTGTATACGGTGGTCGTGACTTGGACGGTTTTCTGGTTTTATCTTCTTAACTATCAACCACCAGATAAGTATGATCAACCACCATCAATTACTAATGAAAAGACACTTATCAGAAGTTAACCAATCATGAGAAGGTGCCTATCCATTGTGGATTAGATTGAAGCTTCTCAACCAATCATGATGAAGTGATGCAATCTTTCACCAATGGACGCGACTCTTCATTTGGATAGATACAACCCTTCAAACTCTATAAATAGGGCTTCAAAACCTCATAAATTTTATGGTGGTGGGGCATCATAGTTCATCACAATGTAGTGATACATAGGGAAAATATTAGAGTGCATGAGAGAGATATAGTGTGTGTATAGATAGAGAATTCGCTATGTTCACAAGTGTTAGCGAAAAAATGTTTAAGTGATTCGAATCTTTGTTTTGATCACTAGATTTCTCTATATTCTCAAGCAATTGTTGTATAAGTGTACTTGCAAATCACTTATCAATAAAAGTTTTCGTTCTTCAATATTCATTTGTTCGATATTCGCAAAGAATAGCATCCTAGCGAAGGTTCTGTATGGGCCGAGACCGAATTCAAAGTAGACGTAAGGATTGCGGGAATTGACGACTCCCATTAAAGAGTAGATACGGTTTGATCAACTTTACCTTTCGCTTTCATACCTTACAACTTTGCTTTCTACTTATACTTTCTATTTAGAAGTTTATGATATATCTATGTGTCATAATGCGTATTTCGTGTTAAGTCTTTTATGTTAATCAAGTTATATGCGTTGGAGTTAATTTTAAGAGTAGTTTCGAGGTTAACAATATCGTGTATAATCATTGGATCTGTGATATAACACTGTTTAGTGAGCCAACATTTTTGGAATGGTAACTTGCTAATTGTGGCTATGTGAGAGTGACTCGCACTAAGCATAGCATTGACGTTGTCCAGGTTTATATAATCGTCTTAATTTGTTTGCGCTAAGTTTAGAAAAATCATTTCATGTGTTGCTCTGCGGTGAATAATTGAACATCTGAGTATTTAGAACCGAGTCTGTTAGATTAGTGTAGTGAATCGTAACATCTTTGTTGAACTTGCATGCTTTCTCTTCTATCCTTATTTCGTAGGGAAAATCTATATATTTAGATTCTCTAATCTTTCATACCTATATTTACTCATTCTTCATTCTAACCCTCCTACCCAAAATATCAAATTTATTTTATCTTCTTTATTTTATCTTCCTTGTTGATCTTTAGAACTAGCCCTTCCCTACGGGATCGATATCTTTTAAAATTACATCGTAACTGTTTACTTGCAGTTATCATCATTTTTCTATTTTGATAAGGGGTATTGACAACACGTATATTTTACATGAACAAGTTTTTGGCACCATTGATATATAGCAGAATCTTGCAAACAAACCATTAAATTTATCAGTAGAAAAGTGGCGAACAAATTTTTGGAGCCGTTGCCGGGGAAGGCAAGTGCGTTCTAAGGATCGAATTATCTGGGGAAGGTAAATACTTTCTAGAGATCAATTATATTTATTTATTGTATTTCTTTTACCTTAAAATTTTCTAAATGTCATTCTAGATGTGAAAAGATTATGAAATAATCATCTTGGAGGTGATATATCATAATATTCCATCTTAATGCTTGACAAATAGAAAATTTTCTTCTATTTATCCCTTTCACGTTCGCGATTGTCTATCGTACTCATGAATTCACTACAAAACTTTTTGTTTCTTGTTTTTAGTATACTCACGATCGCGACCTAGGATCACGATCGCAACGTGAGCGAAAACTGTAGCAGTTTTTGCAGTTTTTCGACGGTTTCTCTCAAATTCTTCATATAGTGTTTGATTCTCATAACTTTTCACTTCAGATATCTGAAATTCCTTTCCTTTCAATTAAAATTTCTGTTTTAAACCTTGAAATCAATCAATCCTTTTTCATTAAAAAATGGTTCACTCAAACAAATATGTTCTTATTCCTCCTTCAGACCTGCAAGAATGGTATGAAGCACCTTTTCCTATTCACTCTCGAGAGGAAGGTGATCATTTTGAAACCATCAGAGATGAAGATTTCACTAGTTCTTATGACATTCAAAAGAATAGTTTCATTCAATTAGGAATCTACGAGAGGGTAATGTATTACCTTGGAATCCTAAACATGGTTCTCTATTCCTCTATGAATATTGGGAACAGTGAAGATAACTGTAAGGAAATGCTGATTTCTTTAGTATGGATGAATTCTAAGATGAATTGTTTGGAGTATCGACATCAAAGAAAGAAGTATAAATTGTCAAGGAAGAAGTTGGAGCAGAATTTGGTGTTTCCTAAAGATTGTTACTACAAAATGCTTCCTGGTTGGGATCCACTACCAACATGGAACCGCCTTACTGGAAAAGACAAATATAAACAAGAATCTACCTATAGCCGGTGGATCCAAGACTGTTGTTTACTCTCTTTACACTTTTATCTAAGTAGTGCACTTTTCAGTAGATCTAGTTCTGACTCGGTCATTCCTGAAGAATTATTTGTCTTGGAAGCTGTTTGGAATGGCTTACCTGTGGACGTATCGGTGATTATGATGGGGACTCTTATGTCTGCCGTAATTGATCTTGGTAGGATAGCTTACGGGTGTCGAACTATGGCAAATTTGTTAGGACAAATTGGGAGATTACCTTGTTGTGCGGAAGTCTTTACTAATGAAGATGAAATTCCGGAGTTAACTATAGAAATTTTCTTCAAGCATGGATTTCTAACTAAGTGTATTGGTGAGAATGGGATAACCTATGATTGGAAATCATGGCACGAACGAGTAGAAACAGATAAAAACGTGAAAGAGAAATTGCTAGGGAAGAAAGGAGTAGTTTAGCCAATCTTAAGAGAAAGTTGAATGAATTAATGGAGGAACAAATCTCTATTCATCGCAAAATTAGCAATATCCATATTTTGGTATTTGATGTTGAAAGGGATTTGCGGGAATCATGATTTAAGATTGATCAGATGATAGAATCACTAACTCCCCAAGAATAGTTTCCTTTCCTTTCACGATTTAGAAAATTTGTATTTGTAGATTTCATTTTATTATTCGTGTTTGTTTGTTGATTGTTTTCTTTTGTTATGTTTGCTTGTAAATATTTGTTATTATAAATGAAAATAAATTTGAACAACAAGACGTTGATGTTCAATTGCTATAATAGTAAATATTTATCATTTGTGTTTAACAAAATTTATTTGTGTTTGTGTTTCTAAGTTTTTATGGGCGCAAGTCTAAAAATTGAAGAAATTTGAAGAATAAAGAAGATCACGACCGCGACTCAATTCACGCTCGTGAACACTGGATATCAAAACGTTCTATTTCTATTGTGAAGAAAGTCACAATCATGACATGGGTAAAATATAACCGTTACAGATCGTGAACTGATACGCAACAGATGTCCGTAACCGCCATTAACAGCTAGTTTTGAGCCTAAATGGCTATAATCCCATTTATGCCCAATTAGAGACCCATTAAACCTCTATAAATAGGTCCAAGTTGAACCATAGCCACCACACCTTCCAAAAAAGGCTACAAATTTCTGAATTTTCTCATCTCCTACATTCAAGCATTAAAACCTTTTCAAACCTTTTACTTCAAAACCAATATGACTCGTGTGAAGAGAGTAGCACAACAGAGAGGAGCTCAATCAATTCAAGAAGAATTTGATTGTCCTTTCCCATTGAGAACGAGATAAGAAGATAAAAGATTCTAAAAGTTAAGCAAATTGGATATCACCGGGATGGTATTCCTCGATTTAGTCTTCTTGGAAACTCTTAATCTCCGTGAAGAGATGGAAGCCTACCTATCGGCTCTTGGTCTCACAAAATTTGTGACTTCGCGCTTTCCTCAAAATAAAGATTGGATTCTCGAGTGTTTGGTAACATTTGATTTTGAAGATTTAAGGAAGAGGGCAATACAATTTCGGAATCAAGGACAATAATACACCGTCACGAGAGAGATGATGGGTGAATGGTTCAGTTTCGAGATTGCCAATTCTTCAAGCATGATGGATTCGTTTCAACCTAATTTAGTTTGGGTAAATTTATCGGGTAAGAGAGTCTTCGATCCTAAAAATTCTCCTAACAAACTCATTAAGGATGAATGTATTCTTCTTCTCCACAAATACCTTTCCACTTCAGTATTTTGTCGAGTAGAGAATACAAAGGTCTAAAAGAAAGACTTGTTTGTTCTTTCTTGTGCTACGATGAAGTAAAAAACGGAATTTATGGATATCATATGTGATATGATGAAGAAAAACTTGACGAGCATGAGAAGCAAGATTGGAGCGGCCGAGATTATCACTGCCATAATCTTGGGTGCTAGAGAAGAACTCCCCTATGTCCAACAACCGGGTGAGTATTTTTGCTACATGGATGGGACTTATTTGAAGAACACCGGACTACTCCAAGAACACGAGGGTGTTTATTCTTTTTATTCCTACTCCAACAGCACTAAGAAACTCAACTTGACTTAAGAAGATTCTTCCATCGGATCATCAAATCCAACTGTTAGCCATCGCAAAGGAAAAGCCTGATGCATGAAATAGAAGAAGATGATGAAGAAGACGAAGAAGCTCTGGAAGATTGGAAGGCGAGCATACAACTTAAATTGAATAATTGCCAAGCGGAACTCGGAGTTATGAAGTAAGACATGAAGATTCTAAAGAAAAGTAATACATCGATGCTTCGGAAATTACTTTCATTCTTTAGAAAACAAAATTGTCAACTCACTCCTAGTCCCTCAGATTCTCCTTCACAATAGAACATGTTTATTCTTTTCTTTACCTTATCTTATTTTCAATTCTATTTTTAGACAGGGATAGTTTTTGATTTTTTATAATGTCTCACAATGAGGACATTGTGTTCTTTAGTGTGGGGGGACATTTGTAAAAATCCCATAAAATCTAAAAAAATTGAATAAAAATGAAAAATCAAAGATTTAAAAAATTTTCTTGATATTTTTGTCAATTATACATTATCATTTCTTATACTTTACTAACATTTATCCAAGGTTATTTTGAGTGCTAGGTATTTACAGGTTTGATGTTAGTGCACAACATTTATCAATTTGGCAAGGATGAGTGGTGAGTAACATTTTAAAGAAACATTTCAAGTAAATTTTGATTTATATTTCAATGCAATATGAATTAGTATAAGTTATATAGTTTTAGTTTAATGCTTCCGATAAGTTTAAGTGGAGTAATATGTAATGGTATTCTTACTATGAGTTTTATATGCAAATCTCGAATAAGTCCTATAAGTATTGAGTGAGTTTAAAGTGTTAGGAAACTATAGCCATAATATTTTTAATTTGATCAATAAAGGATAAGGGTATTAAAGAGTGAAAAATCAAAAGAAAGAGAGGATAACCAATGAGTTATGCAAAAGGTGAGGAATGGTACGGAGCAGAAACTGCAACCATTCATTGAATGAAAAAAAGAAAAGAAAGCATAGCATGAAAAATGGGTGCAAAGTACAAAGTACTTCAAAAACATATGCTTAAAAGAAAAAAAAATGAGAGAGTGGCATGGAGCATTAAATGCAACCACTAGAAAAAGGGGAGAGCGGTATGGAGCATAAAATGCAACCACTGATAGTGTTTTTAGCATCCTAAGTTACCTAAAAATGCCTTGAGAGAAATTAATCAAAGTGTGCTCTCTATTTCCTTTATACTTTATACTATGCTCAAGAGACGGTAATATTAGAGTATGCATATAACGCTTATAAGAAGATGCGATTTGGTTGACTTTCCATTAAGAACAAAGGTATACAACTAAACTATATAAATTGCACATTAGTAATTTGTGGGAAATTTCGAACTTCTAATTGAAATCTTTTGCAACGTGGAATGTGGTACTCGCTGCAACAGTCTTTCGCCAAATAAGGTACGAACTTGATTACCAATTTTTACACTTCTGTTGAATTTAACTTGAGGACAAGGTAAAAGTTAAGTGTGGGGGTATGATAAGTGTATAATTACACTTATTATCACATTAATTTTATACATTAAACACTATAGTTTTAGTCATTTTTACACTTCATATAAAAGATTTCCCATGGTATGTAGTTGTTTTTTATGCAAATGCAGATACTAGGTAAATCTTGGGAGTAAAATGATCTAAAGTGGAATTCTATGAAAAAAAAGCATGAAAAAGGTGCAAAAAGATGCGTGGAACTTAAAGATTTGGCTTAAGATCGAAGATCGGTGAAGTTATAAGAAGAATTCTGAGTAAAACCAAATTCACAATTGCTATAATCATTCACGGTCGCGACTTGTTTACTTCAGAAATAGAAGTCTACAAATAAAGATTCATGGTTGTGAATTGTGTATCACGGTCATGACTTGGACAATTTTCTGGTATTATCTTCTTAACTACCAACCGCCAAATAAGTATGATCAACCACCATCAACTACCAACGAACAGACACCTATCAAAAGTTAACCAATCATGAAAAGATGCCTATCTATTGTGGATTATATCAAAGCTTCTCAACCAATCACAATGAAGAGATGAAATCTTTCACCAATGGATGTAACCCTTCTTTTGGATAGACGCAATCCTTTGAACTCTATAAATAGGGCTCCAAACCCTCACAAATTTCATGCATGGTGCATGGTGCATGGTGGGCAACACCAACAAATAGGAGAGCATTAGAGTGCAATTAGAGAGAGATATAGTGTGTGTATGGATAGAGAGTTCGCTATGTTCATAAGTGTTAGCGAGAAAATGTTTAAGTGATTCGAATCCTTGTTTCGATCACTAGATTTCTCTATATTCTGAAGCGATTGTTGTATAAATGTACTCGCAAATCATTTATCAATAAAAGTTTTCGTTCTTTAATATCCATTTGTTCGATATTCACAAAGAATAGCATCCTAGCGGAGGTTCTATACAGGCTGAGACCGAATTCAAAGTAGAGGAAGGAATTGCGGGAATTGACGACTCCCATTAAAGAGTGGATTGATAAGTGTATAATTACACTTATTATCACATTAATTTCACACATTAAACACTATAGTTTTATTCATTTTTATTCTTCATATAAAAGATTTCACGTGGTATGTCGTTATTTTTTATACAAATGTAGATACTAGGTAAATCTTGGGAGTAAAATGATCTAAAGTGGAATTATATGAAAAAAGTGAAAAAGGTGCAAAAAGATGCGTGAAACTTAAAGATTTGGCTTAGGATTGAAGCTGTCAAAGTTCGGTGAAATTACAAGAAGATTTCTAAGTAAAACTCAATTCACGGTCACGATAAATGTTCCTGGTCGTGACTTGTTTACTTCAGAAATAGAAGTCTGCCAATTAAAGATTCACGGTCACGACATGTGTATCACGGTCACGACTTGGATGGTTTTCTAGTATTATCTTCTTAACTAACAGCTGCTAAATAAGCATGATCAACCGCAATCAACTACCAACAAATAGACGCCTATCAGGAGTCAACCAATCATGAAAAGGTGCTTATCCATTGTGGATTATATCAAAGCTTCTCAACCAATCA
>CATIWQ010139358.1:0-11120 GCA_949673415.1 Euphorbia schlechtendalii | reverse complement strand
AAAAATGAATCACTAGTGGATTAAAGCTTGGAAAGGAATCTGGGGACTAGAGGTAGGCTAGGGGCTGAACCAGGATAAAATCTCAGGTGTAATCGTTCTAACTCTAAGCGATTAGCTTCATCAGCTTCTTGCTCATTCATCTCTCTTATTTCATCTATTTGCTTATTTACCCAACTCATACTAAGTATTTCGTACTCAGTTAAGTGTTGAAGATAAACTGTGACAGCTGAGCTGAACAATTTATACGTTTTTATATCACACTCAGCACGCATATAAAAACCATATTGAGTCTACAATAAAATGAAAAACATCCAAAGTTACTCAGTTTTAGCATTCACCCCCCTCTGTTGTTATTATAAGCCATCTTATGGACCAACAAGTGGTATTAGAGTGGTTGCTCAAATCTAAGACTAATCGTCTTGAGTCAGATCCTTAAATGACATATAATAACTTCAGCTCGAGTTCTGGTCAGTAAGTTCTTTTGAGAGAAGGAATATCTATTACCAAACCTCCTCTATTTGATGGTAATCATTATACGTTTTGGAAACATTGTATGAAGAATTTCATCTAGTCACAAAGTATGTAGGCTTGGCTCGCAATTGAGCTTGGCCCTAGTGTTCCTACTGAGGTTAGGAACGGTGTGCGTAAACCTGTAGATCCAGAGGACTACAACGACGCTGATATAAGGTTTCTCAAAGAGAATGCCACAGCCATTAACTACTTACACTATGCGCTTGATCTTACAGAATTTAACAGGATCTCAGGATGTGAAACAGCACAGGAAATCTGGAAGAAACTGGAGATTACCTATGAGGGGATAGACAAGGTCAAGGAGTCTAAAAGAAACCTCATGCTGAGAGAGTATGAGATGTTCTCAATGGCTACCAATGAAGGTATTCAGAGTATGAATACCCAGTTTATTAACATTGTTAATGAACTAAAATGACTTGGAAAGGAGTTCAGCAAGGAAGAGCTTGTAAAGAAAATCCTCCGCACTCTCACAGTAGAGTGGGATTCCAAGAAGAGCGCAATCAAGGAAGCTCATGACCTTAAGACCTATAGCTATGATGAGCTGAAAGGCACCTTGCTGATACATGAGATGTCGCTGAGAAAGTACTCAGATGACTCCAAGAGAAATCGGAGCAAGGAAAGTAAAGCCATTATCCTCAAAGCTGAATCATCTGGTGAGTCCACCAACTGCGACTCTAATGAAGACATGGCTCTTCTTACAAGGTGTTTCAAACGCTTCATAAAGAAGGACGAGAAGTTCAGTCAGAAGAAGTTTCCCTCTAAAATCAAGTCAACTCAGCACAAACGTATAGCTGAGGAAGGACTAAGAAAAGAGCACAGCAAATACATCAAGTGCTATGGGTGTGGAGAAAAAGGTCACATCTAGTCAAACTATCCAAAAGCAAAGAAGGACAGATTCAAGAAGAGATTCTCCAAGAAGATTAAAGCTCTTGCTACCACTTGGAGTGACTTAGAAGAATCTTCATCTTCTGACGAAGAAGTCTCTGATTCAGCTAATCTCTGCTTGATGGCTTTCGACAATCATGGTGAATGCTTAGCATCTACCTCTAGTTCAAAGTCTTCCACTGACAACTCTAAAGTTGAGCATGATAAAGAGAAAGATCAGCATACTGAGGTACATTCTGATATCCCTTTACCAATTGAAGAATTCGCCCAGGCTCTCTTTAATGTAATGAAACTAACAAATAAATCAATGAAAAACATCAAAGAGGTAGTAAGGAGAAGTGATGATCTGGAAGATACTAATGCTTCCTTATTGCTTGATATCCACTTTCTTCTAGAAAAAGCTGAGTATCAAGAATGTGCTATCAGCAAGCCCACCAATAAACTAGATGAACTGACTGCTGAGATATTAGTATTAAAGAAGAAAGAGGATCCTCCTCCTGCCAACAATTAAATTTCGAATAACCAAACTCGCAATTCAAAGAGGAACAAATCCTCTAAACAGAATAAAGCAAGCCAGCCCAAGATAAAAACTATGTGTGAATTTTGTGGGAAAACTGAACATGTCACAGTAAAATGTAGACATAAAAATGGTTATTATGACGAATATGATTGGACAAACATAAGCACTGCTAACAAGGGAGGACCCAGCTCAAAAGCATGGGTACCTAAGAAAACTTAATTATTTTGCAGGTGAGCCTTAGATCCGTTGATGACTCTCAGATGTGGTACTTGGATAGCGAATGCTCAAGGCATATGACAGGAGATGAAAGCTAGTTCATCTCATTGGAAAGCAAGAGAAATGGAAGTGTCAGTTGGAGACAACTAGAAAGGCAAGATTGTAGGGTGTGGCACTGTTGGCGTATCTCCCTCAATCGAAGAAGTGTTTCTAGTCAAAGGACTGAAGTTCAACTTGCTCAGTGTAGCCCAGCTCTGTGACAAAGGCAGGAAGGTTATTTTCGACTTAGCAAGATGCTCAGTAATTGATAGTAAGACTAACTCAACCATACTCTATGCTCTTAGAACCAATAATGTTTATATGGTTAATTTATCCCCTGGCTCCTCTAATGTATGTCTCATATCTAAGGAGGAAAATTCTTGGCTATGGCACAGAAGGTTGGGTCATATCAATATGAACATTCTGTCCAAACTGGCCAAAAAGCAATTAGTTGTGGGGTTACCCAACATCAGTTTTGAAAAGGATAAACACTGCTCAGCTTGCCAGGTTAGTAAGCAAGTTAAGAAATCATTTAGATCTATTAATCACATAGTATCTAAGCGACTATTGGAATTGCTACACCTAGACCTTTTCGGCCCAATTCAACCTATGAGTTTGGGTAGTAAGAGATTCACTCTAGTTGTTGTAGATGACTTCACGATATTCACATGGTTAGTCTTACCGAGTAGCAAAGATGAGAGTTATGAATCTTTTATCAAGCTCAGTAATCGGATAATGAATGAACTAGGAACTAAAATCAGTAGAATCCGAAGTGATCATGGACATGAATTCCAGAATTTCCATTTCGAAGAATTTTGTTCAGCGCATGGCATTGAGCACAAATTCTCTTCTCCCTATACTCCTAAAAAAAATGGGGTTGTAGAAAGGAAGAACAGGACTATAGTTGAAATGGCTCGAACCATGCTTAGTGATAACAATCTACCAAAATACTTTTGGGGAGAAGCTGTTAACACAACATGTTATATCTTGAATCGGGTTTTAATTCGCCCAACTCTTGAAAAAACTCCCTATGAGCTTTGGCGAGGGCGTAAGCCTAAGATTTGTTACCTCAGATCCTTTGGCTGTAGATGTTTTATTCTTAACACCAAAGAGCAATTAGGAAAGTTTGATCCTAAGTCTGATGAAGGTATCTTTCTAGGATATTCAACTAATAGTAGGGCATATAGAATATATATCAAGAGAATAGGTCTCTTAGAAGAGTTTATACATGTAGATTTCGATGAAATTAACATTGCAGAAAAATGTCCAAATGAAGAAGATGAAGGAGTCACTCAATTTTCAAATTCGCTCAGTACACAGCATGTTGAGTTACCCAACTCAGCACAGGATCTCCATGCTGAGGAAACCAAAGATGACGGTGAAGATCTCTCAATCAACTTCAACAATGAAGAAGATCAATCACCTCCTCAGCATCCAATTATCAGTCCTCCAATAGCTAATCTAAGTCTACCTAGAGAAATTAGAGCTCAGCGCAACCATCAGCTTAACAACATAGTCGATGATGTTCATAATCCAGTAATGACAAGAGGACAGCTTAGCAGGATGATGAGTCATCTAGCCTTCATATCATTGATCGAACCCAAGAAGTTTGAAGATGCAAAAGGAGATGATTACTAGATGATCGCAATGCAAGAAGAGCTAGATCAGTTCAAACACAATGATGTTTGGGATCTAGTTCCTAACCTAAAGGAAGATCAATAATTGGCACCAAATGGGTCTTCAAGAACAAGCTTGATGAAGATGGCAATGTTGTCAGAAACAAAGTCAGGCTTGTTGCTCAAGGCTACAACGAGAAAGAAGGCATTGATTTTGATGAAACCTATGCTCCAGTAGCCAGACTTGAAGCCATTCGAATCCTCTGTGCTTTCGAATCCCATATGAACTTCAAACTTTTTCAAATGGATGTTAAAAGTGCTTTCCTAAATGGATTCATCCAAGAAGAAGTATATGTTCACCAGCCTCCAGGATTTAAAGATGCCAAAAATCCTGAGCATTTCTTCAAACTGAAGAAAGCTCTCTTCGGATTGAAGCAGGCACCAAGAGCATGGTATGAGAGGCTGACTAATTTCTTAATCAGTAAAGGATATCAAAGAGGAAAAGTAGATACGACTCTGTTTATCAAGCGAAGAAACGAAGATGTGTCGCTAGTCCCAATATATGTTGATGATATCATATTTGGAGCAATTGATGAAAAACCGTGCAAGGAATTCAGCAATCAAATGAAGAGCGAGTTCGAAATGTCTATGATGGGAGAGCTCAATTTCTTTCTTGGTCTTCAAATCAAGCAAACCGAAGATGGAATTTTTATCAGTCAGGCTAAGTATGCAAGAGAAGTCTTGAAGAAATTTAACATGGTCCATTCAAAACCAATGTCAACTCCCATGGCCACTAATACTATACTGAGTAAAGACGAAGTAGGAAAACCTCTAAACAGCAAGTTCTATAGAGGAATCATTGGCTCTCTTCTCTATCGCACTGCCACCAAGCCAGACAGTCAATATGTTGTATGCTACTGTGCTCGCTAATAAGCTGATCCTAGGGAATCGCATCTAGCAGCTGTGAAGAGAATTCTCAGATACTTGCAAGAGTCAACTAAAGCAGGTCTATGGTATCCCAATTGTTCAGAATTCACTCCTAAGGGATTCACTGATGCAGACTATGAAAGGGATAAGCTGGATAGAAAAAGCAAAACAAGAGGATGCCACTTCCTTGGAGAATGCCTTGTTTCTTGGTACAGCAAGAAGCAAACCTTAGTTGCGCTGAGTACAGCTGAAGCTGAGTATATGGCAGTAAGAAATTGGTTAGCCCAACTTCTTTGGATAAAGCAACAATTGGAAGACTATGGAATCAAGTCTAATTATCTCAAAGTCATGTGCGATAATAAGAGCGCAATCGATTTATCCAAGAATCCAGTCCAGCATGGAAGAATGAAGCATGTCAATATCAGACATCACTTCATTAGAGATCACGTACTGAAAGGAGATGTTAAGCTAGAGTATGTTCCTTCTGAAGAACAGCGTGCTGACATTTTCACCAAGCCATTACCAAAGGAGCAATTCATCGTACTGAGGTAGTTAGTTGGTATGGCAAATCCACGTTGAAGAAGAATCAGGAAGGAAATAAAATTCTCTTTGGCTAAGTGTTGAAGACCAAGCTCTAAGAAGACACATGGATAAATGCTGTCAGTTCTCCTAAAGTAACAGCGTGAGATTCAGTTTCGCTGTTTTATTTCAATCTCCACGTTTCAAAATGACATGCTTTCGAAGTGGAACCATCATTTACTAAACTCACTGTTTTGATGAGGCGGTTCATTAGTTGTTAATCTTTGCGTTAATTATTCATCTTAAGCTGAGATTATGACACGTACCCTCTGAAATGGGTCTCTATTTATAAAAGTTGAACTGATAAAGAGAGAAGGTTTACTTACTTTCTGAATCTGAACCCTAAAGCATTCTAACCCTAGAAATTCCTCTTCTCTTTCAAAACCTTCCGAAAACTCCTCAAATGGAGAAAATCGAAAGCACTTACAGACTCAAAGAAGACACTAAGCTGAAGATTGTGGTGGACAATCAAGGAAAGACAGAGAAGATTACTTTGAAGGCAGAAACTATAATCGCTTGGGAAGATAACCTAGACTTTTATCCAGTCTATATGGTTGATTATGAAGGACTTTTGCTAAACAAGACGATGAACAGAGTTATCAAGCAACAATGACTCAGTGCGTTTCTAAATATGGAGGGTCCATTAGTAACAGGACCCATGAGAGCCTTCTACACTCATTTATACACTATTGAGGGTCTCAAGAATGTCTTGATGATGGAGTGTGCAGGCAAGACCACACTGATATGTAGTAGGCTAATTTCGAGCATTCTCAACATGCCTAATTCAGGCACTCAGCTCAGAAGGTCTGGAGACGAAGATACAGTGGTTATGCCTGAAGATTGGGAACTCCCTACCAACTATGTATCTGGGGAAATTGCAGCCAACGGGATGTCTTGGGAAGCCAGGATGTGCCATGAGTTGGTTGTGAAGCTGTTGCTGCCAAAGATTGGTTCATTGACTAGCTGCACGTATTTCGAAATGTGTGTGGTCTACCATATGGTAGAGGGTAAGAAACTTAACTGGCCAATGTTGATACTCCATCACCTGACCAAAGTGACTACAGTCTATCACTATGGCTACCTCATATATGAGATAATGAGGGCAGTGAAAGTCGATTTGGGTGAGTTTTTGGGAGAGTCTGGTAGATCAGTTCTACTAGTAAAGAAGAAATTGGAGATGTCTCACTTCAGCAAGTTAACCCACCAAAGGGTGCATGCTAGGTACAACAAAGCTAAACAGCAACGCAAGCTGAAGTTAGTTCCAACAGTAGTACCTGTGGATATCAGCAAGGAAGAGGAAGACCCCTTTGTGGCTGATTTTGGGGATGATTCAAGCTCTGACAATGCTCCTATTGCAAGCATCTTTGAAAAGATTGCAGCCACCTCCTCCTCAACACAGCAGGCTACTTCCTCCAAGGCCAAAGGGAAGAGTCCTGCCAAGTCCAGTGAAGCTCCTGCTCAGCACTAGTGAAGGAGATTGGTTGCCAAAACCTGCACCCAAAGAGAAGCTGAGGCCAAGTTTCTAGCAGAGCAAATGGCAGAGGACAAAGAAGAAGAGACTGAGGCTGAGGAAATCCTGTGCCAAAGAAAGCACAAATTAGATACCTCTGAAGAAATTGAGGAGTAGGGTGAGGCCAAGAAGTCTAAGGAAGAAGCTGCTGCTGAACTTGATGAGGTTATTGCTAAAGCTAAAGGCATTTAGCGCAAGCGCTCTACCACCCACAGACCTCTGAAGCGCAATGTTCAAGTGGTGAGCAACGAGGAAGATGTTGGAGCAACCTAATACGATATTCTTGAGGAGTCTGATCCTTAGGATCCCAACATCTCTTTACCCTCTGATTCTCAAGCTGAGGTACCTTCTACTCAGCATGAGCAACCTTAAGCTGATCCAACCTTAGGTCAAACAGCTAACCCAGAGGTAAATGAAATCCCTACCCCTTCCTCTATTCTTGTACATTCTTCAATCCCCATAGTTTCTACTCTTGTAGATACTGAAATACCAACTGTAGATTCACCTCCTACCAATACTGTAAATTCTCTAGTTAACGTTCCTTCTTCTCCTGACCATAACCAATCCTCTCCTATCCACATTTCATCTCCAACCACTAGCCAAGACCATTCCTCTCCACCTCTTTCACCAGTTCCTAACCCTTCTCCAGTACAACATTAAACTCAAACCACCATTCCTTCTATTCCTCCTAAGCTAATTCCTTCTTCTGAACAAACTCCCTCTTCTTCTTCAAACCCATCTTCTACCCCCTTAACTCATCAGGTTAAGGAAGTTCCCAATGCTGAGAACCTCGCTCAACAAGGAAAAGCAAGTGATCAGTCTGCTGAGGTAAATTTTATAGCCAAGGAAGCACCTGGATCCAACAGACAGCCAGAAATAGCTGATACATCCTTCCTCGCACAGATCCGTGAGTTAGCTAGAAAGCAATTTCCAGTGCTCAGGACTGATGCTGAGTTAGATGGAGCAGTAAGCCAAGCGCTACTGACTCAAGAATTGACGGACTTATCCGCCAGACCCAAGGTAAAATTACCTGAGTTCGAACAGCACACAAGTGTGCCCAGTGAATCTCCTACTTTGAGGAGTTTGAGAGAATCCAGGCTAGCTTGTTGGCTATTTGGAATCACTTGGCAAAAGAGAGTGCCAAGAGTTTGGTTGAGAAGATGGCGTTGATCCTAAACGGATTAACTAAGTCTGCAGCCTAGCTTGGAGCGGCTACTGCATCTATCCCCACGTTTACTATGCTGGCAAATGCTGTCGCAGGAAAGATAAAGAGTAGTGTAGATGCTGCCACTAAGCAGCTGAGTCTACTAAGTGCCAACATGGCTACTCAAATGACACAGATTCATGAATTCAGTAAGGAGCAAGCTAAAATAAAGAGGCTCACTAATCTCAAAATTACTGAGCTAAACATAGAGGTGACAACTACAAAGGACATTATCCACAGCATAGCTAGGATTGTGGTGCAAGAGGCCAAGTCCATGCTCCTTCATGACTAGAAATAAGACCAAGTTTTGAAGCTATTGGAGACTATCTCTGCAAAGCTGGATAAGGCACCTGGCGATAATCTGGATTCTCTCAACACTAAAATGGAGTCAGTTCGAAGAGAGATCACAGACCACATTACGGACAAGGTTGCTTCGTCACATAAGTTCCTTGTGTCCGCCATGGGACAACTGTTCCCTGCCATGCCAACACTCAGTATGCCTTTAAGCGAGTCTTTATGCCCAAAGATGGGATTATCAATTCATGCCAAGCTTGATGAGTTAAAGTCCAACATCTATGCCACAGCACAAATGATTGATGCCCTGATGAAATAGGAAGAGATGGATAGCAAGGATATTGAATTCACTTCCAAAAAAGTAGCTGCCATCTACCCTCAGATCTACGACATTGACTCAAGGCTAAAGATCACACTAAGAGCAATGGACTTTCGTGGCTTACTCCAGTGTTTTCAACAGTTCACGAGCCAAGGTTTCGATCAGGTCGCTCATCTCTCAAGGTGCCATCATCTGCTGCTAAGTGAACTGAATGATCAAGACTTCCTCTCAACTAAGGGCAAGGAGCAACTAGGGTAAGAGATTTCCCCTACAATCATTGGCTAGCAGGAAAGCTTCCAAGTTTCTCTCGACGCCTTCAATCTATGCCTGGATCAAATTATTCAAGGCCATATAGCAATGGGGGAGAAAGTAGCTAAAGATGCTGCCCGAATGGCAAGTCAGCTCAAGGGATCTCTTCCTAGGCATAGGGATCCACATCAAAGGTCAAGAGCTCAAGATAAGGATAAGCAGAAATAGCATGGATCCTCTTCCTCAGTTCATAGGCTTTAGGCTAGTCCAAAGTAGTTGAATAAAAACTTGTAATAGGACTTGATGTAGTCTTAGCCCAGAACATATGTTATGTACTGACTAAGTTGCTTAGTAATAAAATACAAGTTTTTCACCTCAAAGTTAAGTTCTTCTTAACTTATAATATGCTGTATGAATGCCTCTACTGTATTAATATATGTGATGCAGGAATTCATACAAGAGACCAAACCTTGAAGAAAAGATGAAGTAAGATTGAATTCCCAAAAAGAAGAATCCTCTAAGTATGGTGGAGCTGAGCCGCTTAAAGAAGACTCACTCAGTATGGGAGAGTTTTTAAGCTGACTAAGGGAAGTCACTCAGCGAAGGGAATCTTACATCAATTTCCAGGTATTTTCTGTTATTCTTAAACTGTCTTATTTAATTAAATTCTTCTACTTCCTAGTTTGCTATCAGTCTAAAATGGGGGAGATTGTAGAACCCAAGTTAAATAGTACTTAACAATACTTAAAAACATTTTGGAAATAGCAAATCAAATAGGATTGCGAATTTAATTAAGTACTAAGTATACTCTTAATTAATGAAGCTAACTTGAATGATGTGGTAAAACAACTCAGTTTGCTATAAAGTAATTAATTAAGTTATGGCTTAGAATAGGAAAAGCTTAGTACTATTTGGTCCATGCTGAGTACTATGCAGTTTAATGATATAACACTCAGCACATGCTGAGTAAAGCTTTTAATTAATTAAAAGCATTATTATAAGACACCTTGAGGATAAATTGATAGTTGTACTACTAACGATTTCTGTGAAGGAACAGAATATTCATTTGTGACTTTGCAGGTCAACTAATAATAGAATATTCATAGTGGCTCATTCAAGATAAAAGTAGTTCAACTCCACAAAGATTTGTCAGAATCTTTCCACAAAAGTCCAAGATGAGTGCGCCTCTGTTAACCCCATTCTTTAGTGTCTCTACGCGTGTCAGTCAATGTCAGCAACATTCAACCAATCAAATAACACGTTGCTTTGCACGCGTCTTTCTCTCTGAAATAGAATTGCTTGAAGACAAAAGAGTTTACATACACAGAAGCTTAACTCTTCTCAACATTCGGATTTCAATCTCAGAGTGTCCCAGAAACTATCTCCAACGAGAAGATTTGAAAGACGTGAAGAGAAGAAATATTAAAGAATGTTCGCCACTTTTCTATTGATAAGTTTAATAGTTTGTTCATAAGATTCAACTATATATCAATGGTGCAAAAACTTGTTCACGAAAAATATAGGTTTGTTGTCAGTACCTCTTATCAAATCTAATAATGATGATAACTGCAAGTATACAGTTGCCATGTAGTTTTAAAAGATATCGATCCCATAGGGAAGGACTAGTTCTAAAGATCAAATACGGAAGATAAGATAAAAAGAAAAGAAAATAATGTATAGTTGTTTGGATAGGAGGGTTAGAATGAAATATGAGTAAATATAGATGTGATAGATGAGAGACTCTAAATACATAGATTTTCACTACGAACAAGTATAACTGAGAAAACATGCAAGATCAACAAAGATGTTACGACACACTAGACTAATCTAACAAACCCGGTTCAACACACTCAGATGTTCAATGATTCGTCGCAGAGCAACACATGAAATAACTTTTCTAATCCTACCGCAAACGAGATAAGACTATTATATAAACTTGGACAACATCAATACTATGCTTAGTACGGGTCGCTCTCACATAGCCATATTTAGCAAGTTACCATTCTAAAAATGTTTTCTCATTAAACAGCATTATATCACAGATCCAGTGATTATACACGATATTGTTAACCCCGAAACTACTCTTAAAATTAACGCCAATGCATATAACTTGATTAACATAAAATACTTAGCACGAAATACTCATTATGACACATAAACATATCATAAACTTCGAAATAGAAAGTATAAGTAGAAAGCAAAGCAAAGTTGTAAGGTATGCAAGTGAAAGC
>CATIWQ010139335.1:0-19173 GCA_949673415.1 Euphorbia schlechtendalii | reverse complement strand
CTACTGTTTTAATTTCAATACCAGTTTCCTACCATTTACATACTAGTTTCCTACTATTTTGATTCAATAGTTTTATCTTACATGTTCTAATCACTTTCTAAGGCATTTTAATTAATTTTCAAGATTAATTTGACATAACTTATTCTTTATACCAATTTCCCACCACTTTCTTACTAGGTTTGATATTTTTTATTCTTCATACTAGTTTCCTACCACTTACCTACTAGTTTCTTACTAGTTTTTGAATTTTTTGTTCTTCATACTAGTTACATACCAGATTCCTACTGTTTTTTATTCAATACTTTTGTAAAATTCTTTTTTACATGTTGTACTCACTTTCTAATGCATTTTTATTACTTTTAAGATTATAGTTGTTTGTTTATTGTTACGGAGATAAACTTTTGACATGTATTTGTGTTACCTACCATACTTTCATAACAAAATTGACACATCTTATTCTTCCTACCAGTCACATATCACTTATGTACCAGTTTTTTACCAAATATCAAATAGTTGAAAAAATATTTTTGAAAAAGTATATCACAATGGATGGTGTTTCGAAGATGAAATTGAGATGAACAAAAGACTCTAAAGCATCATGTCAAAAAAATGAGCAGTTTAAGAGATAATGGCGAAATAAGATAAGAAAATTAAAAAACAAGCATAGAAGGTAAGGAAGGTGAACACAGAAACTTTGGAGCGTATAGAAGGTAAATATGAAATTTAATTGATTAAATAAGTTAGGACACAAAACTTAGGCTGAAATTATTCCTAGCTTTCAGCCCATTTATAAAACTTCTCCTATTATTTAATTGTATTGATAGAGTCGTGAATAAGCTGGGATTTCATAAGGATTTTCGTATTGATATTTTTTTATAATTTTTGTATCATTTTATCATTATAACTATTAATATTTGGCAAAATTCTATAATGATCCTATTTGTTTAATAATATTTCATATAAAAAAAGTAATTTATTAAAATCAATATATTTATATTGATTTAAATAGTACTTTGATTTGTTTTATATTTAAATAGTAGCTATGGTAAATAAATTAATAAATATCTTTTTTTAAGCATTTGTAGGTGTCAGAATTTGAACCCTGATCACCCCACCCATTTTGTAGATGTATAATTCAGACTATGTCCAATTGGTATTTAACAAATATCTTCATAGGTAGCTAGAAAAATTACTATATTGTGTAAAATATATCACTATAACATACCATAATCAAATCTTATGTTATTAACTAGCAAGGGTTTTGTTCTTGAACAACTTGAGTTCGGTTCGATCAGCCTGATAGTTTTCGACTAAAGAAGTTATCATGCCATTCCAAGCTTTATAAGATTTGGTTTAGAAGCTTCTGAGAATATCATGCAATTTTTTATTGATCATATATTATTAATTCTCATTTATTCACATATTCTTTATTGTTATAAAAAACTCTTGAATATGAAAAAAATTTAGAAGAAATTTCATTTCACTCATATTTATGGTGCATTTTTTTGTCAACATTGTTTTCTTAATTACAAAGCAAAGACCATGATTAGATTAATTATGTGAAATTTAATCAATATTAGTAGTGGACAAAGTAGACTTTCGTAAGAAAAAAAAGTCACATTAAAAAGCATCATGATTATAGGATAACTTAATATTAAAGTTGACAAAAAAATATTAAAAAATATTTTTTCTTAAATAAAAATGATGATACAAATGTTTGAAACCACAAACTTCACATTGAAAAAATTGATCACAAACCCCCTTTTCGAAAACAGTTTAACCAAAAACTTTAGTACGTTCAATCTCGGTTTGAATTCACTAACCTTCATACAAAACTAAATAAAATAAAGAATTAATCATTTATACTATTCCAGAATAGAAAGATTATAACGACTGTATTTAACTTAAAATTGATTTTGCCTAACACTATTTGCAACAAATGTTAGTTTGTATCATTTAAAATCATACAAGTTAAAGTAGTTCCCATTCGGGTTGACACAAAATCCATTTTTGTACTTATTTTATTAAAAATAAGGGTTTAGGGTTAGGGCACATGATTGAGTAACACTAATTAAAATTTTAAACTATGGTAAAAAAATTAAATTGTTCGCTTTATTAAGTCAAAGACTCACAGCCCGAGTTTGACTTGAATTTGAAGTTGATCATTCACAATAAACAATAAAAAAATTCACAGAAAATAATATTGGAATATATTTTATCACCATTTATAATATTTATTTACGACTATGTAACTTTAGAAATCATGATACATATATACTTAATACTTTATTTTTGGTTGTTTGGTAAACAATGCTTATTTTAACGATTTTTTATTATATAATATAAAAATCATATTTTAATACCTATTTTTTTTACTAAGGAAACGAGTCAATTAAAAAAATCGGAAACGATAACATCCCTTATCAAAGCTGGACATAAATTTCTCCATGTCCCTTTACTTGTTCAAGAGTCAACTGCCATTGCTAACAAATATCATATTTTAATACTTAAAACTGTTGTGGCATGTATATTCCTTGTATTAAGTATTGGGGAAATTTTATAAATGTACTGAAAGTTTGAAATAGTTTCAGTTAAAGTTTTATGCCCTAACTTATTGGACCAATTAAGTTTCATATTTACCTCTTATACATTATAAAGTTGATGTGTTCTCCTCTCTTATTTTCTACGTATGTTTTTTTAATTTTCTTATCTTATTTTGTCATTTTCTCTAAACTGTTTATTTTTTTGACATACTGCTTAAAAGTTTTTTGTTCGTCTCATTTTTATCTTCGAAACGTCATCCATTTTGAAATACTTTTTCGAATTTTTTTTTAAACTGTTTGATATTTGGTAAGAAACTGGTAGGTAACTGTTATGTAACTGGTAGAAAGAACAAGTTGTGTCAAATTTGTTATGAAAATATGGTAAGTAACACAAATTGTTGGTCCTTAGCTTGTAAACAACCACAAAGGGGGGTGAATGCGAATCTTGGTTACTTTTTAAGATTTATAAAAATTTTGTTTAACCAAGTTAAGGTTTTATATGTGTGCTGAGTTGATATAAAACTTATAAACTGCTCAGCTTCGCTGGCCCAGTTTATCTACAATCTCTTGTTGAGTACTCTACTCAGCTTGGATTGGTTTTTCAAGAAAATCACTTAACAAAGAAAGAATGATGAATGAGCTGGATACAGTATAAACTAAAGCGAAATTTTAGAACTTCAACACCTGAATTTAATCCTAGTTTAGACCCGAGCCTACCTGCAGCCCTCGGATACCTTCTCCAAGCTTTAATCCACTAGTGTTCCTTCCTTACTTAGGCGGAGTAGCCTTTACAATGGGTAGACACGGTTTCTATAGAAAGTACCTTTCTTTCTAACTACCACTCAACTCAGTTTGTGTACCCTTCCCAAACTGACACTTAGATTTGAATATAGAAATTGCAAACTGAATTCAACTTATAAAATGTTGGATACTTACAATGTTATATCTAAGTATTTGATTCTCTCTATTACAAACAGATTTGAAATGGTTGTTTGCTGATTGCTTGAGTTTGGAATTTCTTAAAACGGGGAGTAATTGCAAAGAGTTCAGCTCTAGAAGAAATTCAAGGTGATTCACCAAGTTTGAACATCTACTTTAGTATTCTATTTATACTTGAAGCTTTGCTAAGTAGCCATTGTAAACTTTTCGGGGTCGCTTATCTTCAATTTCTCTTCTCTTCATATCTTTCGAATCTTCTTGTTGGAGACAGATTCCAGGATGTTTAGAGACAGAAAATTGAAAATTAAGGTGCGATAAAATTCCTTGACAAAATCTTGTTTGTTTTCAAGCAAAACGGATTGAGAGAGAGGCGCGTGAAATGCAACGTGGAATCTTCAAGTTGGTTGACATTTGCTGACGCTTGCAGAAATGCGCGAAGACACTGAGAAATGGCGCATGATAAAGAATTCCTTTCACTTTAGACTTTTGTAAGGAATCCCGACATTCTGTACTGACACCTTTTATCTTGTGAGGAACACTATAAATCTTCTTTAATTTCAACGCCTTTTAACCTTAAAAGCAACTAAAGAATATTCCATCTCTCATAGAAAATGTTAATAACACATGTGTCATTCAATTCTCTAAGTGTCAAAGAAAATAGCTTTTAATTAATAAAATTTAACTCAGAATAGCTGAGCAGATAAACTTCTAAACTACGTAGTACTCAGCACATACTTAGCTTTTCCTACACTAAGCCATAGCTTAATTAATTACTCAGCAAACTGAGTTCTATTCCCTTAAACAAACCTAAGTCAGCATCATTAATTAAGAGTATACTCAGTACTCAATTAATTTCACTATCCTTGTCAGTTTGCTATTTCCAAAACATTAAAGTACTGTGAGGTACTATCAACTTGGGTTATACAATCTCCCCCATTTTTACTGATAGAAAACTAGGTAGTAGAAGAAGTTAAATGAATAAATAGTTTAGAGATATCAAGAATACCTAGAATGTGATATAAGACTCCCTTGTTCTAAGTGACTTTCCTTAGTTAACTTGAACTCCCCCATACTGAGTGAGATTCTTCAAGTAGCTCAACTCCCCCATACTTAGAGGATTTTTCTTCACTTTGGGACTTTATCTTACTTCAGCTTTTCTTCTAGGTTGGTCTCTTGTATTAGTTCCTGCATCATTTAATCAACTTCATAGTAGAAACATACATACAACATAAAAAAGTTAAGAAGATCTTAACTTGAGGCATAAGCTTGTAATTTTCATAAATTCAAAAAAATAACTTAGCCAATGCATAATTTATGTTCTGAACTAAGATTACACAGCTAAGTCCTATTACAAGTTCTAGTCTACAAAAGAACATGGCCTATTTTATTTTCTATGTCCTATGGAGGAAGAACCAGCAGTCTTGTCTTGATTAGCCTTTGGATGTTGCTCCTAAGGAGGTTTATGATGAAATGGTTGCCTTGGAAGAGTTTTCTTGTTAAGATTCACCATTCAGAGAGCATCTTTAGCTACCTTCTCCCCCTTTGCTATCTAGCCTTGCATAATTTGTTCAAGGCAGAGATCAAAGGCATCGAGGGCAGCTTGAAAGTTCTCTTGCTGGTCGATGATTTGAGGGGTAATCACTTGCTTCAGTTGCTCTTTGCCCTTAGTGGTAAGGAAGTCTTGATCATTAAGCTGGTTGAGAAGAAGATGATGACATCTAGAGAGGTACGCAATCTGGTTAAACCCTTGACATGTGAATTGTTGAAAGCATTGAAGAAGGGCTTTAAATCCCATTGTAGTCAGTGCAATCTTTAGTTGTGCTTCAATGTCAAGAAATTTAGCTCTAATAGATGATATACACTTTACAGTGTAATCAATATCTTTAGCGTCCAATTCGCCCGTCTTCATCAGAGTTCCAACATTCTTTTGCAAGTCTTCTACCTTTGACTTGATGACATTCAACTTGGTATGAATTTTCTTACTAGTCTCATGGTATAAAGAGTCAGTAGCAAGCAAGCTAGGAGTTGGCATGCCTAGAAAAATCTTACCCATTACAGAGATAAGGAAATTCTACGAAGAGGAGATATTGACTGTTGTGTGCTTATTGACTTCTCGTTGGATATAGTCCATCTTGGTGTGGAGAGAGTCAAGATTAACAACAGGGGCCTTGTCCATCTTTGTTGAGATATCCGTCAGCAGCTTCACCATCTAGTCTTGCTTATTATCATGGTTCACCAAAAACTTTGACTAGGCCTCCAACATCTTAGCAATGTTGTGGTTAACGTCCTTTGATAGTTCTACCTCCTTGAGGACATTCTCTATCTTACGATCTGTGAGCCTCTTTATTTTAGCTTGCTCCTCACCAAGTTTGTGGACCTATGTCACTTGAGTTTCCATATTGGTACTCAAGAGACTCAGCTACTCAGTAGCAACATCCACACTACCCTTAATCTTTTTGCAACAGTGTTAGCCATTACAGTAGAAGGGGGATAGCAGTGATTGTTGCCCTAAGTTAGGCTGCAGATCTATCAAAATGGTTAAGTTTAGAGCCATCTTATCCACAAGCTCTTGGCACTCTCTTTTTCTAAGGGATTTCGAATAACAAACAAGCTACCTTCAATATTTTCAAACTCCTCGAAGTAGATAGATTCAATTGGAAAACTTGTGTGATATTCTAATTCAGGCAATTTTGCCTTGGGTATGGAGGACAAGCCCGTTAATTCATGAGCGAGTAGCATTTTGCTTACTGCTCCATCTAACTCAGTAGTAGTCTTGAGTTTAGGGAATTTCTTCCTAGCTAACTCTCTGATTTCTTCCAAGAAAGGTGTATCAACCAAATCCTCGCAGTTTGGCTCTCTACTGAGTTCAGTTGGTTCACGGGCTGTAAAATTTACCTCAACATTCTGACCACTTGTGTTTCCTTGTTGGGTGTAAATCTCAGCATTAGGAACTTCCCTAACCAAAGGGGTTAAGGGGGTAGAGGAATTTATAATTGAAGAAGAAGGGGGAATGGTTTGTTTGAGCAGAATAGAAGGTATAAGGATTGTATAAGAAATGGTTTGAGATTGAGGTTGTACATGAAAAGAAGTGGTTGAAGAAATATTAATTGGTGAATGGTTAGGAGAGAAAGAACCATGACTTTTTGTAGGAGAGGAAATATGAATAAGAGAAGTTTGGTTATTGACAGGTGAGGAAGAAATATGAATAGGAGAATGTACAGAATTTGAAGGAGGAGGAGAATTTACAGTTGGTATTTCAATATCTACAAGAGTAGAAACTAGGGGGTATTGAAGGATTTACAGGAGAAGATGGGTTTTGAGGATTTGTAGAAGAAGTGGGGGTAGGATTTTGAGGAACCTCTTTGTTAGTTGTTTGACCCAAGAATGGGTCAGCTTGAGGTTGCTCATGCTAAGTAGATGACTGCTCAACATGAGTGAAAGTGGGTGTGTGGATGTTGGGGTCCTAAGGATTAAACTCCTCAGTAATCAGAGATAGGGTGTCTCCTACATCCTCCTCACTACTCACCACCTACACATTTCTCTGCAGGGGCCTATTGGTGGCAGAACGTTTACTTTGTGTGCCCTTAACTTTGGCAAAGACATCTTGAACTTCAACAATAGTGTTAGGACTTAGAGTATACTCTTCTCTAGACTTCTTAGCCTCACCCTACTCCTTAGTTTCTTCTAAGAAAACCATTTTGATCTTCCTTTGGCACAGGGACTTATCAGCCGCAACCACATCTTCTTGTTCCTCGGCCTGCTACTCAGCTTGAAGCTTGCCCTCTACTTCTCTTTGGGTATGGGTTTTGGCCTTCGTTTTCCTCTTTGATGCTAGGGCTGAGGAGGGGCCTTATTAGCTTTGGATTTTGCATGACTCTTCCCCTTAGCCTTAGAGGAAGCAGCCTTCTACTTGGGAGAGGAGGCGATGGCAGTGACTTTCTCTAGAATGCTGGATATGGGGGCTTTCTCTGAATCATCACTATTATCGAAGTCCACCGTGAAGCCATCTTCATCCTCGCTTAGGATGTCCACCGATACTACTGTGGGTACACACTTTAGCTTACGCTTTTGTTATGCCTTATTGTACCTAGTATGTACATGGTTGTGGACCAGTTTGCTGAAGTGAGCCATTTCAAATCTCTCTTCACAGGCAAAACTATGTCACAAGACACCCCTAAAAATTGAGCTATGTCCACTTTCGCCACCCTCATTAGTTCAGAAATGAGGTAACCATAGTGATAGATAGTAATTAGCTTGGTCAAATGGTGAAGAATCACCACCGGAAAGTTAAGCTTCTTACCCTCTACCATATGGTAGACCACACACCTCTCAAAGTTGGTGTAGCTAGTTACATACCCAGTTTTGGTAGCAACAACTTTACCACCAGCTCATGGCAAATTCTAGTGGTCTAGCTCATCCAGGTTGCTGCAATCTCCCCTAACACGTAGTTTGAGGGGAGCTCCCAATCTTTTGGAATGATAACGATGTCTTCGTCATCAATTTTGGGGAGCTAAGTGCCTCTATTAGGCATGTTGAGAATGCTCCCAATTAATCTCCCACAAATGAGAGTGGATTTACCTCCAAAGTCCATCATCAGAACATCATATCAAACCCTTGAATTGTGTAAAGGTTTGAGTAGAATGCCATGATGAGACCTGTGATGGCAGGTCCTTCCATCTTCAGAAAGGAGTTGAGGTGCTATTGCTTGATGATCTTGTGCATGGTTTTGTTCCTCAATAACCCTTCATAGTCCACTTCATAAACGGGACCAAACTCAAGGTTATCTGCCCACTCCACCTTAGTGAAGAGGGTTCTTTCTTGCAGAGTTAGCTTCTCGGTCTTTCCCTCAGAATTCACTACTATTTTAATGGAGGTGGTGCTCTTGAGTTTGAAAGTGGTTCTGGTAATCACCATTTAAGAGAGGATTTGAAGGAAATTGAAAGAGAAGAAGAAATTAGGGTTTGAATGCTTTAGATTTCAAATTCACAGAAAGCAAGTAACCTTCTCTCTTCAACTGTTCAACTTATATAGGCATTAGGATCTCTCAGGGGCACGTGCTACTACCATAGCTCAAGATGAAAATAAATGCTGAGATGGGCATAAGATTAACCACCTCAGTAAACCTGTGAGTTTTTATAAAAAAAAGTTCCTCTTCAAAATCACGTCTTTTTAAATCTTAGAGCTTAAATTTTGACCGTGAAATTATTCCTCAAGCCGTTACTTTAAAATACAGATGGTGTAATCCACGTATCTTCTCAATGCTTGAGTTTCAACACTTAGCCAAAATTCTGAGAATTTCATTTTCCTTCTTCTTCAACGTGAATTTGCCATTCCAATTAACTACCATAGAGTATTGAATTACTCCTTTGGCAATGGCTTGGTGAAAATGTCAGCGCGCCATGCTGAACTGGATTTTTGGATAGGTTAATTGCGCTCTTAACTTCCATTTGAAACAATTTGAAGTTCATATCGATGCGAAAGCACACAGGATTCAAATTACTTCAAGCTGGGCTACGGGAGTATAAGTTTCATCATAATCGATTCCTTCTTGCTGATTGTAGCCTTGCGCAACAAGCTTAGCTTGGTTCTTGACAACAAAGCCATCTTAATCTAGCTTGTTCTTGAAAACCCATTTGGTTCCAATGATAGATTTCGCTTTCGGCTTAGGAACTAGATCCCAAATATCATTACGCTTGAAATGACCTAGCTCCTCTTGCATAGCGATCATCCAATAATCATCTCCTTCTACATCTTCAAACTTCTTGGGTTTAATCAATGATATGAAGGCTGGATGACTCATAATCCTACTGAGCTGACCTAGCATCATAACTGGATTATGAACATCATCAACTATGCTATCTAGTAGATGGTTGTGATGAACTCTAATCTCTCTTAGAAGACTCGGATCAACTGCTGAAGGATTGATAATGGGATGTTGAGGAGGAGGTTGATCTTCACCATCGTTGAAGTTGATAGAAAGAACCTCATGATATTTGACTTCCTTAGTTTCAAGTTCTTGTGTTGAGTTGAGTAGCATATAGAGTGGCATACTGAGTGGATTTCCTTATTGGTGTACTCCTTCGTCTTCATCAGATGGACGCCTATCTGCATTATTAGTTTCACAAAATCTACATGCATAGGCTCCTCTAATAGGCCGGTTCTTTTGATATATATTCTATATGCCTTGCTGTTAGTTGAGTATCTTAGAAAGATACCTTCATCTGACTTAGGATGAAACTTTCCTAATTGCTCCTTGGTGTCAAGAATAAAGCACCTATAGCCAAATGATTTGAGATGACCAATCTTAGGCTTGTACCCTCGCCAAAGCTCATAAGTTGTATTCTCAAGAATTAGATGAATTAAAACCCGATTCAAGATATAACAGTTTGTGTTAACAACTTCTCCCCAAAAGTACTTCCATAGATTGTTATCACTTAGCATGGATCGAGCCATTTCAGCTATGGTTCTATTCTTCCTTTCTACAACCCCATTTTGTTGAGGTGTATAGGGAGAAGAGAAGCTGTGGTAAAATCCATGCGTTGAACAGAATTCTTCGAAATGGAAGTTCTTGAATTCACGTCCATGATCACTTCGGATTTTACTAATTTTAGTTCCTATTTCATTCATTATCTAGTTACTGAACTTGATAAAAGATTCATATGTCTCATCTTTGCTACTCACCAAGACTACCCATTTGAAATTCATGAAGTCATCCACAAACACCAACGAAAATCTTGTACCCCATCACCCATGCTCATTAGTTGAATGGGGTCTAAAATATCCAGGTGGAGGAGCTCTAACGGTCGCTTAGTTACTACTTGATTAATTGACTTAAAATATTTCTTAACTTGCTTACCAAGCTGGCAAGCTGAGCAGAGTTTATCCTTTTCAAAGCTAATGCTGGGTAACCCCACAACTAATTGGTTTTTGGCCAGTTTGGACAGAATTTTCATATTTATATGATCCAACCTTCTATGCCTAAGCCACAGATTATCCTACTTAGGTACAAGACACACATTAGTGGAGCTAGGGGATAAATCAATCATATATATATTATTGATTCGAGGAGCAAAGAGAATAGAAGAATTAGTCTTACAGTATTGAACATCCTACTAAGTTGAATGTAAATTTTCTACCTTTGTCACAAAGCTGGGCTATACGAAGCAAGTTGAACTTCAGACCTTTGATAAGAGAAAACTCTTTGATTGAAGGAGAGACACTGACAGTGCCACGGCCCACAATCTTGCCTTTCTGGTTATCTCCAAAACTGACACTTCCATTTGTTTTACGCTCCAAGGAGATGAAGTGGCTTTCATCTACCATCATATGCCTTGAGCATCCACTAACTAGATACCACATTCGAGAGTCATAAGCGGATATAAGGCTCACCTACAAAACAATTACATTTTCTTAGGTACCCATGCCTTTGAGCTGGATCCTCCCTTTTTAGAAGTGCTTAAGTTTGGTAAGTCATACTCGTCATAATAACCATTTTTATGCCTACACATAACTATGGCATGTCCATCTTTTCCACAAAAACCACACACTGCTTTTGCTTTGGGCAGGCTTGCTTTCTTCTTTTTAGAGGAATTCTGTTCGCCACTTTTCTACTGATAAGTTTAATAACTTTTCACAAAGATTTTGGCTATATATTAATGGTGCCGAAAATTTGTTCACATAAAGTATAGGTGTTATCAATACCACTTATCAAGATAGAAAAATGATGATAACTACAAGTATATAGTTGCGATGTAGTTTTAAAAGATATCGATCCCACAAGGAAGGACTAGCTCTAAAGATCAATAAGGAAAATGGAATGAAGAAATTAAATAAAATAATTTTATGTTTTGGATAGGAGGATTAGAATGAAGAATAAATAGATATATGTATGAAAGATTAGAGATTTTAATATATCGATTTTCCTACGAAATAAGTATAGAAAAGAAAACAGGCAAGTTCAACAAAGTTATTACGTTCACTAAACTAATCTAACATAATCTGTTCTAGACACTCAGATTTTTAATGATTCACTATAGAGCAAAACATGAAATGACTTTTCTAAATCTAGCGCAAATGAATAAAGACAATTATATAAACCTGGACAACAATATTACTATGCTTAGTACGGGTTGCTGTCACATAGCCACATTTAGCAAGTTACCATTCCAAAAATGTTGGCTCACTAAATAGCATTAAAATCACAGATCTAGTGATTATACACAATCTCATTAACCCCGAAACTACTCTTAAAGTTAACTCCAAAGCATATAACTTGATTAATATAAAAGACTTAACACGAAATACTCATTATGACACATAGACATATCATAAACATTGAAATAGAAAGTATAAGTAGAAAGCAAAGCTGTAAGGTATGCAAGTGAAAGCTGATCAAATCGTATCCACTCTTTAATGGGATTCATCAATTCCCACAATTCATGCGTCTGCTTTGAATTTTGTATCACCTGTACAGAACCTCCGCTAGGATGCTATTCTTTGTGAATATCGAACAAATGAATGTTCAAGAATGAAAACTTTTATTGATAAGTGATTTGAAAGTACACTCATACAACAATCGCTCGATTATGTAGAGAAATCTAGTGATAGAAACAAGGATTCGAATCACTTAAACATTTTCTCGCTAACACTTCTGAACGTAGCGAAAATTAAATATTTTTTTCTCTCTATCTACGCACACACTATGCACTATACACCATCCCACACTCTCTACACTCCATTTCACGAAACTAGTGAGATTTGGAGCCTTATTTATTGAGTTTGAAGGGTTGCATCTATCCATATGAAGAGTTCTGTCCATTGGTGAAAATTGGATAACTTCATTATGATTGGTTGTGAAGCTTTAATCTAATCCACAATGGATAGGCACCTTTTTGTGATTTGTTAACTTCTAATAGGTATATTCTCGTTGGTAGTTGATGGGGATTAATCGCTCTTATCAGCGGCTGGTAGTTAATAAGATTTGACTAGAAAACCATCGAAGTCACGACCGTGATATACAAGTCGACCGTGAATACTTATCTGGAAACTTTCTATTCTGAAGTATACAAGTTGCGATCGTGAATTGTGTTTTTCTTCATAATTCTTCTTGTAACTTTACCGATCTTTGTATCTTCGATCCTAAGTCAAATCTTTAAGTTCTATGCATCTTTTCGTACCTTTTTCACTCTTTTTACATGAAATTCCATTTTAGATCATTTTACTCCCAAGATTTACCTAATATCTACATTTGCATAAAAAACAACTACATACCACATGAAATCTTTTATATGAAGCACAAAAATGACTAAAACTATAGTGTTTAGTGTATAAAATTAATATGATAATAAGTGTAATTATACACTTATCAAATTCTTCCTCTTAGAATTGTGAGTTTGGTTATTCAGAGGTTGACTATTGGTTGGAGGAAGATCCTGCTTCTTCTTCAAAGCCGTTACCTCAGTAGTCAACTCATCTAATTGCTTAGTGAGTTTGCTGTTTGAATAATCTTGATACTCAGCTTTTTCTTGAAGAAAGCGGATATCAAGAAATAAGGAAGCAATAGTGTCTTCCAAATCTTCACAATGCCTCACTAATTCTTCGATGTTTTTCATCGACTTGTTAGTCAGTTTCATAACATCAAAGAGTGCCTAGGCAAATTTTTCCGTAGGTAAGGGAATTTCAGAATGTACCATAGCTTGAGAAGCTTTTCACTTATTACGATTAGCTTCAGAGTAAGTAGCGGATTGATCTCTACCAGATGTAGATGCTAAGCCTTCGCCCCTTTGATTTTCGATGACTATGAGACAGAGTTTGGCTGAATCAGTTGCTTCCTCTTCAGACGATGAGGATTCTTCAGAGTCACTCCATGTGGCAGCAAGTGCCTCATTCTTCTTTTTGAACCTCTTCTTGAATCTATCTTTCTTCACCTTAGGACAGCTGAATTGAATATGGCCTATCTCTCCACAGTCAAAGAATTTGATATCTTTGTTGTGTTCCTTCTTGGGTCCTTCCTCAGCTCCACGCCGGTGTTGAGTTGACTTGATTTTAGCGAGAAACTTCTTCTTATTAAACTTCCCATCCTTGTTCATGAAACTTTTGAAATACCTAGTTAGAAGGACCATTTACTCATCAAAGTCGTAGCTGGTGGACTCATCAGATGAATCCACTTTCAGGATAATGGCTTTGCCCTCTCTTTCCTTGCCTTAACTCCTTTTGGAGTCATCAGAATACTTCCTCAGAGACATCTCATGAGTTAGCAAGGTGCCTATCAGCTCATCGTAGCCGTAGGTCTTCAGATCATGAGCCTCCTCAATAGCGCTCTTCTTGGAGTCCCACTCTAAGGTAAGAGTGCCTAGAATCTTCATTACAAGGACCTCTTAAGTGAATTCCTTTCCCAATCTCTTCATTTCATTAACGATGTTAATGATCCTGGTATTCATACTTTGAATACCCTTGCTGGTGCTCATTGAGAACATCTCATACTCCCTCAACATGAGATTGACTTTCAACTCCTTGACCTTGTCTGTCCCCTCATATGTAAGCTCCAGCTTTTTCCAGATTTCATGTATTGTCTCGCATCTTGAGACACTGTTAAACACAGTAAGATCTAGCGCACAGTGTAAATAGTTAATCATTGTGGCATTCTCCTTAAGAAGTCTCAGGTCAACATCATCGTAATCCTTTAGATCTACTAGGACACGAATTTCGTTCTGCACAACAGTGGGAACTCTAGGACCAAGCTTGATTGCTAGACAAACTTGCATGCTTTACGACTAAATGAAGATTTTCATGCGATTTTTTTAGAACATGTAGTGATTACCATAAAAAAGAGGTGGTAACAGACATTCCCTCTCTTAGGAGAAATACCTGACCTGAGCCAGAACTATAGTTGTCGTAAACCATTTATGGATCTTGACTCAAAGATGGTTAGTCAATAATTGCTCTGATACCACTTGTTGGTGCTTAAACAGCTTGTAAACAACCGCAGAGGGGGGGGGGTGAATGCGAATCTTGGTTACATTTTAAGATTCATAAAAATTTTATTTAACCAAGTTAATTTTTTATATGTGTGCTGAGTTGATATAAAACTTATAAACTGCTCAACTTCATTGGCCCAATTTATCTACAATCTCTTACTAAGTACTCTACTCAGCTTGGATTAGTTTTTCAAGAAAAACACTTAATAGAGAAAGAATGATGAATGAGCTGGACATTATAAAAGCTAAAGAGAAAGTTCATAACTTCAACACCTGAATTTTATCCTGGTTTGGCCCCAAGCCTACCTCCAGTCCCCAGATACCTTCTTTGAGCTTTAATCTACTAGTGTTCATTCCTTACTTAGGCAGAGCAGCCTTTGCAGTGAGTAGACATAGTTTTTACAAAAAATACCTTTCTTTCTAACTACCACTCAACTCAGTTTGGGTACCCTTCCCAAATTGACTCTCAGATTTGAATATAGAAATTGTGAACTGAATTCAACTTATAAAATGTTGAATCCTTACAATGTTAAATCTAAGTATTTGATTCTCTCTATTACAAACATATTTGAAATGGTTGTTTGCTGATTGCTTGAGTTTGGAATTTCTTGAAGCTGGGAGTAATTGCGCAGAGTTTTAGCTCTAGAAGAAATTCGAGGTGATTCACCAAGTTTGAATGTTTGCTTAAGTCTTTTGTTTATACTTGAAGCTTTACGAAGTAGCCGTTGCAAAATTTTTCAGGGTCGTTGATCTTCAATTTCTCTTCTCTTCATATCTTTCGAATCTTCCCGTTAGAGATAAATTCCAGGATGTTTAGAGATAGAAAATTGAACTTTGGGTGTGATAAAATTTCGTTGATAAGATCTCACTTGTCTTCGAGAAAAACGGATTGAGAGATAGACGAGTGAAATGCAACATGGAATCTTCAGATTGGTTGACATTTGTTGATGCTTGCAGAGACGCGCGTAGCACATGTGTCATAGAATATTCCGTCTCTCATAGAAAATGTTAGTAACACATGTGTCATTTAATTCTCTAAGTGTCAAAGGAAATAACTTTTAATTAATAAAAGCTAACTCAGCATAGCTGAGTAGATAAACTTCTAAACTATGCAGTACTTAGCATAGACTCAGGTTTTCCTACACCAAGCCGTAACTTAATTAATTATTCAGCAACTAAGTTGTTTTCCCTTAAATAAACTCAAGTCAGCTTCATTAATTAAGAGTATACTTAGTACTCAATTAATTTCACTATCCTAGTCAATTTGCTATTTCCAAAACATTAAAGTACCGTGAGGTACTATTAACTAGGGTTCTACACAAATACATGTCGAAAGTTTATCTCCATAGCAATAAAACAAATAATTATAATCTTAAAAGTAATGAAAATGCATTAGAAAGTGATTACAACATGTAAAAAAAATCTTTACAAAGTATTGAATCAAAATAGTAGGAATCTGATATGTAACTAGTATGAAGAACAAAAAATGTCAAAACTTGTAAGATTTTAGTAGCTAAGTGGTAGGAAACTAGTATGAAGAAAACTTGAAAAGAAATGAAAATGCATTAGAAAGTGATTAGACCATGAAAGATAAATCTCTACAAAGTATTGAATAAAAAAATTGGAATATGGTATGTAACTGGTATGAAGAACAAAAAATGTCAAAACTAGTAAGAAACTGGTAGGTAAGTGGTAGGAAATTGGTATGAAGAACAAGTTGCGTCAAATTAATCTTGAAAAGTAATGAAAGTGCATTAGAAAGTGGTTAGAACATGTAAGATAAAGCTCTACAGAGTATAGAATCAAAAAGTAGGAATATGGTATATAACTGGTATGAAACTCGTATAAAGAATAAAAAATGTCAAAGCTAGTAAGAAAGTAGTAGGAAACTAGTATGAAGAATAAGTTGTGTCAAATTAAGCTTGAAAAGTAATGAAAATGCATTAGAAAGTGATTAGAACATGTTAGATAAAGCTCTACAAAGTATTGAATCAAAATAGTAGGAATTTAGTATGTAACTGGTATGAACCTGGTATGAAGAACAAAAAATGTCAAAACTAGTAAGAAAAACTTGAAAAGTAGACTTATTATAATAAAAAGTGACTACATGTCGATCATCCAATGGGTAAGGTGCACAGGACCCAATCCTTATTATAAAAACCCGAAAAGTAGACTTATAACACAAACATTGATTGGTTGGAAGGAATGGCTGAGAGGAAGAACTTCGGTCTAAAAAATATGGCTCATTTAAGTTCATCTAACTGCTATCCACTAAAGTGTTGACGGTTGGAGAAGATGACAACCCTAGCTCTTCTTTAGTGGATTATATCTTTAAATGATGGGATAACTGTTGAAATAGTGGAGTTTTTGTAGGGGAAGTTTTATAAATGAGCTGAAAGCTAGGAATAATTTCAGCCCAAGTTTTATGTCCTAACTCATTTGACCAATTAAGTTTCATATTTACCTTCTATACGCTTCAAAGTTTCTGTGTTCACTTCCCATACCTTCTATGCTTGTTTTTTAATTTTCTTATTTTATTTCACCATTATCTCTTAAACTGCACATTTTTTTAACATGATACTTTAGAGTTTTTTGTTCATCTCATTTTTATCTTCAAAACACCATCTATTGTGATATACTATTTCGAAAATATTTTTTCAACTGTTTAATATCTGGTAAGAAACTAGTATATAAGTAGTATGTAACTGGTAGGAAGAACAAGATGTGTCAATTTTGTTATGAAAGTATGGTAGGTAACACAAATACATGTCAAAAGTTTATCTCCGTAGCAATAAACAAACAACTATAATCTTATAAGTAATGAAAATGCATTAGAAAGTGATTACAATATGTAAAAAGGAATTCTACAAAAGTATTGAATAAAAAACAGTAGGAATCTAGTATATAACTGGTACGAAGAACAAAAAATGTCAAAACTAGTAAGAAACTAGTAGGCAAGTGGTAGGAAACTAGTATGAAGAATAAAAAATGTCAAACCTAGTAAGAAAGTGGTAGGAAACTAGTATGAAGAATAAGTTATGTCAAATTAATCTTGAAAATTAATTAAAATACCTTAGAAAGTGATTAAAACATGTAAGATAAAACTATTGAATCAAAATAGTAGGAAACTAGTATGTAAATGGTAGGAAACTAGTATTGAAATTAAAACAGTGAGAATCTGGTATCTAACTGGTAAGAAGAACAAAAAATATCAAAACTAGTAAGAAAGTGATAGGAAACTGGTATCTAACTGGTATTTAACTGGTATTGAAATTAAAACAGTAGGAATCTGGTATCTAACTGGTATGAAGAACAAAAATGTCAAAACTAGTAAGAAAGTGGTAGGAAACTGGTATTTAACTGGTATTGAAATTAAAATAGTAAGAATCTGGTATCTAACTGGTATGAAGAATAAAAAATGTCAAAACTAGTAAGAAAGTGCTAGGAAACTAGTATCTAACTGGTATTTAACTGGTATTGAAATTAAAACAGTAGGAATCTGGTATCTAACTGGTATGAAGAACAAAAAATGTCAAAACTAGTAAGAAAGTGATAGGAAACTGGTATTGAAATTAAAACAGTAGGAATCTGGTATCTAATCGGTATGAAGAACAAAAAATATCAAAACTAGTAAGAAAGTGGTAGAAAACCGGTATTGAAATTAAAACAGTAGGAATCTGGTATCTAACTGGTATGAAGAACAAAAAATGTCAAAACTAGTAAAAAAGTGGTAGGAAACTGGTATCTAACTGGTATTGAAATTAAAATAGTAGGAATCTGGTATCTAGCTGGTATGAAGACCAAAAAATGTTAAAACTAGTAAGAAAGTGGTAGAAAACTAGTAACTAACTGGTATTGAAATTAAAACAGTAGGAATCTAGTATCTAACTGATATGAAGGACAAAAAATATCGAAACTAGTAAAAAAAGTGGTAGGAAACTGGTATTGAAATTAAAACAGTAGGTTTCTGGTATCTAACTGGTATGAAGAACAAAAAATGTCAAAACTAGTAAGAATGTGGTAGGAAACTGGTATTTAACTGGTATTTAGCTTGTAATTTTCTGAATCTTATTAGAATTCGGTAAGTAACTAATATTTAAGTTGTATTAGGTTATAATTTTTTGCATTTTGCTAAAAATCTGGTATCTAACTGGTATTTAGCTTGTAATTTTTTGCATCTTGTTAGAATCTAGTAGGTAACTAATATCTAACTGGTATGAAAAACAAGTTGTGTTAAATTAATCTTGAAAAGTGATAAAAATGCATTAGAAAGTTATCTAAACATGTAAGATAATTAATTACACCTAATCAGCAGATTTAAGTTCAGAAATACTTTGAAGAGCAGGCTTCCCAAGACCAATGAGAGTGATACAAATCAGATTAGTATATAAATTTACAATTGCATACAACCTAATGAAATCCTCACATCAATTACAACACAAAAATTGCATAATCCTTCTGTAAATTAACAACAAAAACAAACACAAAAAGACAAAACGAAATCTATCAGTAACAACAGGATTTCAACTCCATGGATCTTCATTCTCAATTGAAAAAAAACTGGTCGAAAGCTAGAAAATTGGAATTGTGCAGAGAATTTAAGAATTGCAGAGAGCGGAAACTTGAAGAAACTTCGATTTAGAGAAAATCGAGGATAATCGAAACAAGGAAGAGAGATTTTGATGGAGAGAAACGCGCGATGCAAAAAGAGGAAG
>CATIWQ010139266.1:0-14126 GCA_949673415.1 Euphorbia schlechtendalii | reverse complement strand
TTCGTTTCATTCATTCTCATGATTAAAACAGACTTGGGACGTTTATGATTATCAATCAATGGATACTCTACTCATATTATAGCACAAGGTATAAATGTAGTAGATTATTGCCTTTATAATGTGACACTACATGAACCAATGTCTTTAGAACTAGGGCACATCAACAATTCCAACATGATACACTAAATGTGGAATCTCCGAAACCGTCCTCGAAAATGTTGGGTGCGGGTATGGTATTGTACAAACCACACCTACCCTGTTGACATCTCTATTCTCTAGCATCTGCTAAAAAGATGATAACAAATATAATATCATGAAACACATATTCGTAACAAAACAATTCTAATATAAATATTTAAAATATAAAACAAATTTAATATATCTATTCAAACTAGATAATGATAATCCAAATAAACTTTAAAAATATTAAAAAATCAAATCTCATCATGATGGCATTATTAACATTTTAAAAAAGAATTTTGAAAATTTTTTGCTTATTTTGGATTTTAAAAAATATATTTCCCTAAATATATGTGATTGGACTATACAGGACTTGATTTATGTCGGTCATGCATCTATATATTTCAATCATTAAAACCCTAAGTTGGTTTTATCGATAGATCTTAAAGAGAGAGAATGTCGATGGATGTGTGCAACATAGATGATAATGCTCAAAAGTTCGGACGGAGCTATTTTTGAGGTGAAGGAATGTATGGCTTTACAATCGGAAACCATCAAGCTCGCTATTGCTGAAAACTCCCACTCTACCGTTGAGCTGCGGGACGTTGACGGCGGTGTGTTGGCGGTGATTATTCGGTACTTGAAGGAAGTATGTTTTGGTAACGAATCTGCTGATAAGTTTGCAGAAGATTTAACACATGATAAGATGCTCGGTGTGGTAGTGGGTGCTTATTATCTCAAAATAAACCTACTTTATCAAATGATTTGCAAATCTATAGCCGATAGGATGAAGGGAAAGTCCGGTGAAGAGATCTAGGAATTGTTTAACATCAAATCAGACTACATTGAGGCGGAACTCAAGGAAATCCAGGAACAGACCAGTTTTTTTTTGCGAGTTGTATCAATTTGATGTGTTTTGATTTTGTTTTATAAATAAATATATTCTGTTTTGCTCATGAATTTTCATATATAAATGGGATGCAATCTGATTAGATTATTATATTGATTGGAATAAGTAGAAAATCAATAAATTAGGATTTTACAAATATTCTTTGTTTTGTTCATTGTTGACTATTGTGTCTTTCTCAGCGATCTCATATGACAAAAAGCCTAAGAGGCTGAACCTATCAAGATAAGCCTACATCTATCCCCTACATCTAAACCTACTCCTATTTAGGCCGCCCTAAGCCTATGCCTACATCTAGGCCCACTTGCTACCATCATCATCATCACTTTTTAGCTATAAAAGGGATACATCTCCTTCATGAGGTAACTGTTACTTTAAGAATACACTCTTATCATCCCTCTCAGATCGTTGACTTTAGCATCAGAGGCCGGAGACTTGTCTTGCAGGTTCTGAAGACGTCGAAGATTGTAGACTTCCTCCAATAGATATCAAATTGGTGCGGTGAGCGTGGAGTTCACTTGTTCGACTTTCTGATCTGCGTCCTTAAATCTCTACCTCTCAAGAAGCTCATTTTAAATAAAAGTCACCCATGGTGGCTCAACAAACAAAGCTCAGAAGGTGGAGAGTGGGTTTTCAAACCATATATGTCTTTCCAAGCTTATTTGAGATGTGAAATATCATGTTCAAGCTATGCTAGCACAATTATTCAGTGATTAATTAAGTAAAGCAGAAGAGAAAATGAAGAAAGGAATCAGAGGGCTAATGCTTCTCCATTCGGCGTGACCCATTTAAGCTTCAGCGTATATACGCTTTTGGCGTGATCCATTTAAGCTTCGGCGGTCCGCACGTTCGTCGTGACCCATTCGAGCTTTGGCGTTTATACGCCTTCGACGTGATCTATTCAAGCTTCGGCGGTTCCGCACATTCGATGACACTCATTTAAGATTCAGCATTTCAGCTTATTCGGCGGTACCCATTCAAGCTTCGACGTAATCCATTCTAGCTTTGGCGTCCCCGCGAGTTCGGCGGCATCCATCCAAGCTTCGACGATTTCGCGTGTTCGGCATGACCCATCCAAGCTTCGGTGTCTATGCGCGTTCGGCGTGACCCATCCAAGCATCGACGTCTATACGCGTTCGGCGTGATCCATTCAAGCTTCGGCGTCTATACGCGTTCGGCGAGACCCTTCAAAACTTCGGCGTTTCCGCGGGTTCGGCGTCGCCGTGAATTCAGCGTCACCCATTCAAGCTTCGACATCACTGTGAGTTCGACGATACCCATCCAAGCTTCGGTGCGTTCGGCGTGACCCATTCAAGTTTCGGCATTTCCATGGGTTCGGTGGTACCCATCCAAGCTTTGACAAATTCATGCGTTCGGAGTGACCCATTCGAGATTCGGCATTTCTGCGGGTTTGGTGGTACCCATTCAAGCTTTTATGCCCTCCCCACCGCTTCGGCGGTACCTGCTCGAGCTTTGACGTCCCCTTGTGTTAGGCCTCACTCATCTAAGCTTCGATGTCCTCTCCACGAGTTCGGCACCTTTGTGAGCCTGGCAGCATGTGCGTTCGGAGTGTCCAAGCTGATTTAGAGGCCAACTTATACGTTCGATGCTCTTTAGCTTCGACCATGACAGCTTCGACGACAGACGCCAAGCCTACATATCCGATGCCTCCGAACTTAACCGTGCAAGCTTAGGCACAACGAATCCAGCCTCGTTCGGTAATCATCAGCACTCAACTTCGGCAATTACCCAAGCGTCAAGCTCTGGCGTTGCCTCAACGGTTCCAGCCTCGACAACTCAGTGACATTAAAAGCTCCGTTGGCACGGCAGCCCCAAACCCCGCATTTCTGGTTTCACCACTCCTTTGGCCTCAACGAAATCACAAGCAGAGAAGTGATTCCATTACTTTTAAATTTTGACTTTTACATTGCTAAAATTATATTCTGACATCTCTATAACTAATGAGAATGTTGTAAAGGCTCCCTATGCCTAATAAATTTTACAGGGCCACATATGAGATGGATTTTATTATATAAATGAAAATTGCATTACACAGGTTGATTAATTATGAAGGATGATGAGGTGAGATGATGATAAGGCTTGTCATTAAGAAATTCTAACTATTTGAAGCAGCCCTGACATGGTCCAAGTCTTGGACTTCATTAGAATGTCATTTATATTGATATAAAGTAAGTTGTAGTTTGAAGGCACAAAGCACGCTAAAACTCCAACTCCCGCCTGCAGGGTCAGATCCCTAGAGATCCCCTCGATGCTCTTATCCTTCGAGATTAAAGTAAGTTCAACAGCCCGCAGGGTCAGATCCCTAGCGATCCCCTCGGCGCTCTTATGTTTGGAAATTAAAGCAAGTTCAACAGCCCGCAGGGTCAGATCCCTAGAGATCCTCTCAGCGCTCTTATGCTTTGAAATTAAAACATCACAGCCTGCAGGCCGTGACCCCTAGTGATCCCCTCGGCGCTCCTACTGCTCGCAAACCACGATCCCTAGTGGTCCCCTCGACGCTCTTATGCTTTGAAATTAAAGCATCACAGCCCACAGGCCACGATCCCTAGCGATCCCCTCGATGCTCTTATGTTTGGAAATTAAAGCAAATTCAACAGCCCGCAGGGTCAGATCCCTAGCGATCCCCTCGGTGCTCTTATATTTGGAAATTAAAGCAAGTTTAACAGCCCACAGGATCAGATCCCTATAGATCCTCTCGGCGCTTTTTTGCTTTGAAATTAAACCATCACAGCCCACAGGCTGCGATCCCCAGTGGTCCCCTCGGCACAGTTATCAGGCACTATCATGTATTAAACTCGCATGTGTACAACGTAAAATCACGACCTCAACAAACAAAATGACTTCATTGGCGATATGGATGTGAACGTCACTAGCTTCGACCCTAAAGAGCCTCAATGATCGAAAGAGGAGGACTCCTGATATCAAGATAAGCCTACATCTATCCCCTACACCTAAACCTACTCCTAGCCAGGCCGCCTTAAGTCTATGCCTACATCTAGGCCCACTTGCTACCATCATCATCACTTTTTAGCTATAAAAGGGGACACATCTCCTTCATGAGGTAACTGTTACTTTAAGAATACACTCTTATCACCCCTCTCAGATCGCTGACTTTAGCATTGGAGGGTTTTCGCTGGAAATACTTCCGGCCGGAGACTTGTCTTGCAGGTTCTGAAGACGTCGAAGATTATAGACTTCCTCCAACAGATATCAATATGCGATGAGAAAGAAGAGAAGCTTAGAGAGGAAAAGGAGTGAAGAAAACTGACGTGATCGGTGGCTTGGTTAAATTTCTAAATATGGATTGTGTCATCTAAATTTCTGATTGACAAATTAATTTGAATCTTGGGCATATTGGATATTAATATCTATCTACTTATGGCATTTGTTAAGTTTTATAAAGGATATAAATATAGTAGTTTATTTTGCAGTTAAGTGTTCAAGTGATTTACTATAATAGTTGTCTGTTGTTTGCATTGACCGATGCCATATATACTTGCTTGCATTGACTACATCAGGTAATGACCTTTCAAAAAGAACCATATATATCATTTGCTAGATTGTCAATTTGCCACCAATATTCATATGTTGTTCTGCATTTTAGTCGGAAATGTGCTTATGGGTTAGAACGGTTCAGTAATAAAGGGCGTCGCCTGCTTATGTTTAATGATTTCATGCTTTGGTAACGTAACTGAATGGTAAGAATGAGGTAGTTTTGGCACATCACTGACCCATTGAAACCCCATAAAAAGAAAAATTGTGAATGTGGATCCAATAAAAATGAGGTAATTTCATGCTTTGGAAATTTTTTGAGTAGTTGTATCAGGTAATCTTATGTTGTGATTGGATCAATTAGTACAATAGATGTATTCTATCCCTGAGTTTGTGTTATATAAATTGAACATCACATCTATCGTGAAGGGAACCAAGTTGCTGATTTATTAGCTAGCCACGGTAGAGAAAACGTTGATTTTAAATGGTGGGAAAATGTCCCTTCCTTTTGCTATGAAGCTTATTTCCATAATCTAAGTGGCCGAAGCCTGTTTCAGTTCACTTGACCAACACATCTGTTTTTGTCTGTTTTCTCTTCTTTCATTTTAATAAAAGAGGGGCGGGAGTTTTGTAGGCAAGCAGGGAAACCAACCTAGTTGGGGACTCCGCCCCGAAATTTTCTCCTGTTCCAACATTTTCATTTTCGGAAAGGCACACTGCCTGTGCCATCTCGGGAGTTTTTCAAAAAAAAAAAAAATTGAACATCAATCAATTTTTACTTTCAGTTGGAAACTGATTGCACTACTTCTAGGGTTTAGGATAAACAATAAATGAGGATATAATTAATAATAGTATAAGTCACTGGTTTAAGAAAATAAATAGAACAGACAGTAAATTAAATACAGCATTTTCATCTTCTACCTCTACAAAGGCAGCTATGACAGAGCCCTTCAGAGGCAAAATTTCATTATAATATTTCATTTTAATGGAGTTTCCCAGCGTTGGGTGGGCGAGTGCAAGCCTTGCCCAGTGCTGCCACTCTCACCTATGGTCAAGGGGTTACCATTTCTAGTGTTGAGTGTGGGCGGCGGCCTACACCCCTCCCACACCTGCTTCCGCCTCTGGATCGATGGATGATAACCAATTTAGGGTTTTGTGAGACTTTTATAAGTAAATTTAATGAGAAAGCATGGTAAGACTTGACATGCACCAAATTCGGGTTAAACTTCACTTAGCTTAGCCGAACCTGTAAATTTTGTAGGTAAGATTCAGTTTGACCTTGGTTAAACATCGTCGATTCTATATTCAATAAGTAAGGTATAATTACCTAATTTTTTTAAAAAATTACCTAAAAAATATTATTTTGCATATATGTTTTTATTTTTCATTAATATTTGACTTAATTCATCAAGATCCCTTGAACTCGCAAAAGTGTTCCAAATAATCTCCTAAACTTGGGAAATTATATTAAAGACCAGGTTCAAATGACCGGATTCTACCATGCTTGCCATGTGTCAAAAAAATGAATACAATAATAGAAAAATAAACACATAAACTTGTTTTATGGACACATGACAATTGCATGCAAGGATTTAATCTTTTGGACTTGGTCCTTAATATAATTTCCCCCTAAACTTGCAAAAAGGGAACCAATTTTATCTCTAAACGTCACATGTCATCTTCTAGTTTGAGAGAGAAAAATGATATATTTAAAAAGTCAAACCAACCAAAATTTGACACATGGCATTTGGGGGCAAATTATTCATTTTTGCTTATTTGAAACTTTTTTTAAGTTAAAAGTGTTATTTGGAACTTTTGAAAGTTAAAGAGGTAAATGATATTTAAAAACAAGTTCAAGGGTGTCTTGATGTATTCATCTTTAATATTTAATATGTTTATTCCTTCCATAAAAATTTAAATGTTAAATATTTTGTATACATGTTTTTATTTAGGCATTTATTTTAATAACCAAATAAACGGTTTAACCATGAACCGCTAGCTTCATTGGTTTGTTATTCGATCTGGTTTCAATAACATCTAGAAATTTCAAGTTTGAGTCACATCTAGGTGAGATGATGATTTTTCTTTTGAAAATAATGTAAGCGCAATTGCATATTTTTTTTAAAAAATCTTTTGGTTTTATCTAGGGACATTTAACAAATTTCTAACATTTCAAAAAAATTAGAAAAAATATAACATGGATAATGTTTTGAAATAAAATTAAGATGATTAAAGTGACATATCAAACAAATGAACGAATTGAAATATAAATGAATAATAAGAAAAAAAAAATACATGCTAAATCACATGTGTATGGAATTTGAGGATTGTTTAAACTGTACATTAGTAAAAAAATCAAATGTTAAATATGTTGTGGGCTTATTGCCAATACTTTGATCGTAATCAGTGTTATAGAAAAAGACTAATTTATAAATTGCCAGTAGTATAAATTAATCCTAAAATCTCTAAATTGGTTATCAACTTCCCTAAACAGAGAAAGAATGGCGAGTGTTTCTGGCATCTGCTAAAAAGATGAAATGAAACACATATTCATAGCAAAACAAATCTAATATTAATATTTAATATATATAACAAATCTAATCTATTTTTTCAAACTAGATAATGATAATCCAAATAAACTTTAAAAACATTAAAAATTCAAATCTCATCTTGATGACATTATTCAAATTTTAAAAAATAATTTAAACTTTAAAAACATTAAAAATTCAAATCTCATCTTGATGACATTATTCAAATTTTAAAAAATAATTTTGAAAGAATTTGGCGTATTTTAGATTTTAAAAAATATGTTTCCCTAAATATATGTGATTGGACTATACACTGCTTGATTTATGTCGGTTATGCATCTATATATTTCAATCATTAAAACTCTAAATTGGTTTTCATAGATAGATCTTAAATAGAGAGAATGCCGATGGATTCTTCTTCTCCGGCGTGTGCAAAAAAGAGGATAACACTCAAAAGTTCGGACGGAGCTATTTTTGAGGTGGAGGAATGTATGGCTTTACAGTCGGAAACCATCAAGCTCGGTATTGCTGAAAACTCCGACTCTGCCGTTAAGTTGCGGGACGTCGACGGCGATGTGTTGGCGGTGATTATTCGGTACATGAAGGAAGTTTGTTTTGGTAACGAATCTGCTGAAAAGTTTGCGGAAGATTTATCACATAATCAGATGCTCGGTGTGGTAATGGGTGCTTATTTTCTAAAAATAAACCCACTTTATCAATTGATTTGCAAAGCTATAGCAGATAGTATAAAGGGGAAGTCCATCGAAGAGATCCGGGAATTGTTTAACATCGAATCAGACTTCACTGAGGCGGAACTCAAGGAAATCGAGGAAGATACAAGATTTTTGCGCGAGTTGTATCAATTTGATGTGTTTGTTTCTTGTTTTATAGATTAATATATTCTATTTTTGGTTATGAATTTATATATATAAATGGCCAATCTCTTTTGTTTGATGCAATCTGATTAGGTTATTATATTGATTGAAGGCATGATCATTGTTGTTTACAAGTAGAAAATCAATAAACTAGAAGTTTATGTTGTCAAATGTGTTTTGTTCACTCACTTTATTATGTTGTTGATTATTGTGTCTTTCTCAGCAGTCGCAATGACAAAAAGCCTGAGAAGAAGACGAGGCTGAGCTTAGCCGAAATAGCAGCGGCTCCAAAACAACAATTCTATGAATTTAAAAAGACGAGAAGATTAGAGAGGGAAAAGGGTGATGAAAACTAACATGATCAAATTGTGACTGGCTTGGTCATCATCTAAATTTCTAAGTATCAAATTAATTTGAATCTGGGCATATTTATGTTTCTAAATATGGATAGTGTCATCTAAATTTTTAATTATTAAATTTGAATTTAGGGCATGTTTATATTTCTAGATATGAGTAGTGTCATCTAAATTTGTAATGTCATCTAAAAATTTGTAATTCTAAATATGGATAGTATAGTGTCATCTAAATTTACCCAATAATATCTAAATTTCTAATTGTAAAATCTAATTTCACACCATCTTTTATGCTAGCTATGATATGAAATTTGTCTGTGTAAGAATTAATTTTGTAAAAAGCAACATCAAATGGGAGAGCAGTGACATTTTCGTTAACATATATTATTAATCATTTCTCTTAGATGACAGCTGGAACTAATCGTGGAATTGACGATCGTATTTTATTTGTTTTAAGCTCTCATTTTTTGCTACATGTTTTAATGCTGTACACTCGTTTTTTCTTCTTGAAATATAAATTTGAATATATCTTTAACCTTTTATTTGACAAATTTAACTTATCAATTCTGTGCAGGGTCATGTAGGCAAATTATCCATTTATGCTCATACCTTCAGTGCATGTTAGCCGTCATATTTTTTTTATTAATCGGGACATACTCAGTGGTCAGGTGCATAGATCATGTCCAAAATTAAAACTATCTCGTTAATTTGTAAAAAATAATATTCTTGTTCTTGATTTGATTTTCCACCCTGATATGATTCTCAACTTATACTGAGCACTTAAAAGAGCAGTAGTAGTATTAGTATGCCTTGATACTTTATTAATATGAAGAGTTTTGACTCATTTGTCTGTAATTCAAAGTGGGATAATTTTAGATCACCACGTTTTAGCATATATAGGATTGGTAAATTAAGGCTAGCTGTGCTGTTCCAAATTTGGTTTTTTTTTTTTTTTGCTGGAAACTGAGACGGCTAATATCCAGAATATACATATTAAACAAGAGGTTGCTAATCATCATGTGTTTCTTATTTATGTTTTTGGCGTTCTTACAGTATTCAACATACTATGTTATTGCTGTTGTTGTTTCTTGAAAAATACTCACAAGTGCATATCATTTGTATACAACTTAAACCTACTAGTTAATGATCAAATCTTTGGTAAAATAATATTTGTCAAAATGGAACAAGGCCAAAATATTAGGTGTGAGCAGACAAACTTTTTTCTTTTTTCTGGACGGCGCAACGGCGCGGAGCGGGCTCTCGGGTTTTTATGTGACGAGTCGCTATGACGAGTGCCCACGATGGGTGCTTGTTATAATGCTCATGCTTGGCATAATAATAGGGACATTTCCGAGGCAACATGATATGTGGGATCCGCAGAAGACTAATCTTTTGTAAAAGATATTGAGAAATAAAACAGAGTCACAAGCCCTATTTTAAAGAGATAAGAATCGCCACCCGGATCAACTCTATCAGAAAATTTTGGTATAGCTAATTCGAGGAGAACTCCAATACCTTTGAATCTGAGATCATGAATATGGACGAAATACTTATTACTGGTTGAGTTGAAAGCTGCATTTAAAAATAATCAATTAAAATCCTAATTTCAGGAAAGTAATTCAACAACAACAACAATAATAATAATAATAATCATGACGATAAAGGAGGAGATTTTCTTGGCATAACCTTCTTGTAGAAATTTATTATTTCAGCAAAACCTTGCTACTTCAACAAATGTATTACTTGTAAAAATAAGAATGTATGCTTGTGAATGCTGGAAAGGAAAATGACCTTCTGGATACCTTTCTTTCATTCTAGAATGTGACTAGAACCAATGAATATATGGGTAAATCTTAGGGCAAAATTTCGGTAGCACTATGACTATAGGGCTTCGAAATTGGGTTTGGGTGGAACCTTGACAATGTTGTGATTGCAAGGCTTTCTATTTTGGTGGAACCTCGGCAATGTGATAATTGTAAGGTTTTCGAATGGATGACATTTGGGTAGAACCTCGGTAATGCAATAATTGTAAGGCTTTCTACTTCGGTGGAACCTTGACAATGTGATAATTTTATGGCTTCGATTTTGGTGATATTTGGGCAGTACATCACCAATGCAATAATTGTAAGGCTTCGGTTTGGTAAAATTATGGTTTTGGTTGTAATATGGGAAATGTAGATTAAGGGGTGGAACTATACTAGGTATAGCTAGGATTTTGGAAATGAAATCTAGAGAAGTTTGGAACGTAATAAAAAGGGATTTGCAAATTTAGTCGAATCCTTTGATTAAGAATTTTTTCACCAACTTTGAACATAGAACTGGCTCGCCTATTTATATGAAATAAATCCAGTCGATCGACTCATGTTGGGGGGAGTCGATTGATTGATGGTCTAATTAGGGTTGCTATGCCATTACGGTTTTTTCTTGGTGAGGACACGTGTTCTAGTCAATCGATTGGTTTTTAGGAACTGAGTCGATCAACTAGTTTCATTGATCTCATGAGTCATTTTGGGGTTTCTGAAATTTCGACATGTGTACCAATCAATCGATTGATATTGTGAAAAGTAGTTAACTAATTGATATTTAAGTGGTTAGGGTTTCTGAAATCTTTATCAATCGATCGACTAGTATAGACATGATTCGACCGACTCATGTTTAAGTACTTAGGGTTTCTGGATCCTTCTATAGTCGATCAACTACAATTTGGGAGAAGAGAGTCGACTGAATGCATATGGGAAGAGTCGATTGACACGTACTTTGCATTTAGGGTTTTTGGCTTTTTGGAAATCCTATGCTGGGAAGGTTTCTCTAGCTTAGGTCTAGTAGAGCACTAGGTCCCAATTCTTACAAAAAGATAGTAATTCATCATTAGGCCAAACGAACCGTGCTCACTGATTGCCCCTCTCATACAACATTTCGATCATAAGTTAAATGTTCCGTTTGTAAAGTGAGTATGGTGAACATAAAACATTGTTCATGTGTGTGAGTTACAAGATAAACTATCCTTAATTGATAATTTTTAAAAACAAAAATTTATGGCTCTTCAACTAAGAAAGCTTATGAGGTGTTTTGAAGGAGCATCTTCTTGTTGGGGAAGTGAAGTTTTATTGGAAAAAGTATTTTCTTTTTCGTAACTCGGTGATGTTTAAATCTTGTTTTGGTCTGCATTTTCAAAAATTTTGTTATGAAAGCGTCATAAAAACATCCACTGGGAATTATAATATTTTTTGAGTAGGTTTTCTCGTTGAAAAAGTTTGATACTGTCAACCAAAGAAAGTATCCGCTATAAAGGGAGTATAAGTTTTGAGAAGGTTTTCTCATCAAAGGAGTTTGGAACTGTAAACAAAAAAAAACACCCACTAGAGATCATAATTTTTCAGCAGGTTTTCTCATCGAAGTAGCTTGGTACTATCAACCAAATAAACTATCCACTAAGGGTTATAATTTTTTAGCAGGTTTTCTCGTGAAAGGATTTTTGTACTATCAATCAAATAAAGTATCCACTAGGGATTATAATTTTTTAGTAGGTTCTCCTGTTGAAGGAGTTGGTACTTTTAACCAAATAAAGTATCCATGGGAGAATATAATTGGGAGCAAGTTTCTCATTGAAGGAGTTTGGTAATGTCAACCAAATAAAGTATCCACTAGGGATTATCATTGAGTAGGTTTTCTCGTCGAAGGAGTTTGGTACTTGCAACTAAATAAAGTTTCCACTATGAATTATAAATTTGGGGCAGGTTTTCTCGTCGAAGAAGTTTGGTGCAATCAACTAAATAAAGTATCTAGTAGGGACTTTGATTTTGGAGCATGTTTGCTCGTCAAAGGAGTTTGGCAATGTCAACCAAATAAAGTATCAATTGGGGATTATAATTTTTTAGAAGGTTTTCTTGTCAAAGGAGTTTGCTACTGTCAACCAAATAAAGTATGATTTATGAAATTTAAGGACCAATCGATCGATTTATGTTGGGTAGGTGCCGATCAACTGATATTTTTGTTTGATCGAGGTGGTCAAAAGCCTTGCATGCAATTTTAAGGAGGAGTCGATTGATTGATATTCGGATGATTAGATCAAATGGTTTTGAATTTAGAATTTTGAACTGTTGATAGTTACAGCCTTCTTTAATGACTGAATTAAAGATGATTTGATCAACTGATATAGGGAGTAGTCAATCGAATGGTGAAATTCAATAGAAGGGGAGTTTCGGAAGCATAATTCTTTTTCGGCCAAACTCTCCTTCTTCCCTTATTTTCTAGCGTTTATTCTACAAGAACAACACCAAGTTTTTTTAATTTTCCTCTATTTTCTTCCTTATTTCCTTTCATTCTTGATGTATACGAAGGTGAAGACTACCGAGGAGCATTATCTGAACCCGGAGGAGATGAAAATGTTTTTGATTGACAGGGTGCAAGCAAAAATCCTATTTATTTTGATTTCCATAGGCTTCAAACCTCTAGAGGGGAACTTTACTACAATATCAACAAGGGTTCATAGGTTTTGCTTGTTTTGGATCCCGTTTCTCATCTGATTAATCACCTGGTAAGATTTTAATCTTGATCTTTGTGATTTCCTGTCTCAATTTTGCAATAGGAACATGTTTTAGGAGAGACTTCAGCATGTCGCAAAAAAAATTTCCATGTCATTTTGATGAACTGCTAATCGAAATATTTTGAAACTTGTTTCTGTGGATTGGTTGTGTTTTTGGACCTTTTGTCTCTAATTCATAGCTTAGGCATCGACAGACTGGTGTTGAAAAACATATGTTGATCGACTACTATTTTAGGTAGTCGAGTAACTAGTTTTGATAACTTGCCTTTGCTATTATGTTTTCTTGTTTGTATTAGTCGATCTACTGATTTGGTGTTGATATGAGTCAATTGAATACTGTTGACATGATTAGATTGACTAATCATGTTTTAGAATATTTACAAAATGCTTTTTTACCTTTGCAAGCCTTTGAGGGTCATCAAAGAGCAAGAAATATGAAAAACCCGATACTTTGGTGGAATGATGTATACAATGGAGTAAGAATCATTCTTGAGGGGGTCAGTTTTGGTGATTTCATTTGGATGTACATCCCCCTAGGCGTGAAGAAGGTTCCCCAGCTTTCCCGAGAGGCTGCCCATTACTTGCTTTGTAGGTGATTGGATGCTACCCATGCAATTCACTTAAAGTGTGGTGAGTATACGATTATTTCATGCATTACACGGTGATTACAAGTTTGCGATTTAATGGAGAAGTTATCCATTTCAAGGATGCCATGAGCTTTGGACATTATGACCTTGACTTTGTATAGAGACTTTTGGGGAAATATTATCCTACTAGGGAGTATCCTTGCACTCAGCGTTCGTGTCTCTTATACCAACTATTTAGAAGTTTAAACTCGAAAATGTGTTGTCAATATCTATAGTCAACATAGAAAGGGAAAATACAAGTATATGGTTGCGATTTAGTCTTCATATATTGAACCCACGAGGAAACAGGAGTCAATTATGTCATGAAAATAAGAAATAAAAGTAGGAATGGTTAAAGTGATAAAAATATATTAACAATGATTAAAATTAGACTCATTATATATGACACACTTATTCCGGTTCTAGATATTATATCCTTCATTTACGTGTACAAAACTACCATACGACACTCATGAATATCCAATTGTTCCTACTTGTACGCACGGCAGCAGCCTAATAATAAAGGTTTAAGCCTAATTATTGTGATCACAACATAAATTACTTAAGAAGTTAGTATGTCCTTCCAAAATATCTTGTA
>CATIWQ010139251.1:0-22194 GCA_949673415.1 Euphorbia schlechtendalii | reverse complement strand
TATATACTTTTTATCTTTTCTAATATTTCATACATTTGTCTATTCATACATCATTCCTATCCTCCTTTCCTAAACCTTGCATTATTTTATTTTCTTTTCTTTTTGTTCTATTTCCCTTGTTGATCTTTAGAGCTAGTCCTTCCCTGTGGGATCGATATCTTTTAAAGCTACATCGCAACTGTATATTTGCAGTTATCATCATTTTTCTATTTTGATAAGAGATATTGACAACACCCATATTTTACGTGAACAAGTTTTTAGCAGCGTTGATATATAGCCGAATCTTGCAAACAAACTATTAAACTTATCAGTTGAAAAGTGGCGAACAGAGTTCTCCTCGTCAAAAATAATGTTTGGGACCCTAAATAAATATTTAAGACCATAGAAAATATTTAAAAGCCTCAAAGTGAAAATTTAAATGCTTAAAATATTTTTAAGGGACATAAATAAATATTTAAGGGTCCAAAATAATTTAATTAAACCATTTTATATTTTTGTTTTATTATTTTAAAACTAAAAAATTGTTTAAAAAATAAATTAGAGGAAGTGGCCCATGAAAGAGGAAGGGTGCACCCTCGTTGGTGGGGCTCAGACCCTCGCCGACGAGGGTGTGACCAAATATCAGAAAATATGGGGAATTTTCAGTGAAACACCGGAAAAATTTCACAGAAAAAATAGTTTTCTCTCAACAATGGCGGAGGAATTTTTTACAAAAAAAATAATATTTTCTAAAGAAATAATTATAACTTTTTCTACATTTCCCCTACATTTCCTTTATATTTTTTGGATCCAAAACACGTTTGGATGCCAAAACTTTTGATTTTCAAATCAAATTTCTTTCATCTATTTCTTCTTAAATCCTCAAATATTCTCGGATCTGAAACAAATTTAGAATCCGAGTCTGATTATCTTTTTGATAAATAAACAATTATTTTTCCACATAAACAGAATTACAAAAACGAACGAGGAATGCTCCCGGAGATCAAACGGATACGCCAATGTGAATTCATACCGAAAGGGTAAGCCTCTGAGTTCCTAGAATTGCTAATCTCGTGCTTATTGTATTCTTCTTTGTTTCAATTTCACATTTGGACCTAGGAAAATATTTCACTATTATTATGTTGTTGTAATAATTATCTTCATCTCTTGTTTCTATTTTATTTATTTAATAAAGATATCTGCTAGAATACCCCCACGAAGGGAATAAAAATTATTCCTGGATAACAGACCTCACCTCTTGCCATGTGAGCATTTTCACTAATAAAAATTGACCAACATATGTGTAAATAAAAATGAACCATTTTTATTTAAAATAAGAATTTTTAATCGTCGATGTTTTAATTAGGCCACACGGACCTCGCTAAAGCCAAATCGAACATACATGCAAATGTTGTACAATGCAATGTGCTAACCTTTGTGGATTCAGGTTAGATGTATGCCTAAGAATTTATTTTTCCCTTCAGGTATTGCAAATATTTTTGAGAAAATGTAATTAATAGATTAGGCAGGCGGTTGTATCATCCGAGTTTTGTAATTTATTAATTTACCTTTCCACATTTAATTACCGCTTTGTGTATGGATTTACTATTTTTCGCACATACGTTAAATCATGCATAATAACTTAAAACAACTTAAGTGCGAATATGCACAATTAAGAAATACGATTTTCTATAGATGTAATATAATGTGATCACATAAGAAATAAGCAACTTATCCCAGGCCCGAATCTCTATGCCTTAGTGGGTCATCCCCTAGACGTTAAGCCTCACAGGACTCTAATTCCTGGAAAGAGCTAATCCAGGTGGCGACTCCACACTAAGAGATGGCGGATTCGGGTTTGACCGATCTAAAATGTTTTCGCTTTCTCTACCAAACTTTTTCGGGTCCTCGACCCGGTGCACTTTTCAAACACCTCGGTAGACCGCGCCTCTCAATTCGCGCATCTCAGCCCATCGCTCAGTGTCGTCCGATCACAGGTATGAAGGACAAATTGTGTCAAATTAATCTTGAAAAGTAATGAAAATGCATTTGTAACAAATTTAGTGTCAATCTGGATCTAGTGCTTAGCCTTTCACTTGTTTATGTTTCAGTCTGTAATTAATCCCACGACACAAAGTGCTGTTCAGGTTGTTATTTTTCTTTTTTAATCATAAAATATGCATTCGAAAACCCAATTATAATTAAAAATCAAAATCAGATGAAAAATTAATAGCTAACCTAATTGAAATTTCAAATTGAATTAAAAAAAGCATGATACAAAGCTAGAAAACTAGAAATATGCAGAGAATTTGATAGTTGCAAAGAGTAGAGCCTTGAAAAAAAGCTAGAAAATTGGAATTATACAGAGAATTTGATAGTTGCAGATATCAAAGACTTAAAGAATATTCAATCTAGAGAGAATCGGGAAGAATCAAAACAAGGAAGAGAGAATTTAATGGAGAGAAAATGCGTGCAATGTAAATAGAGGAAGCAACAGAAACTTAATAAAACAGTGTACATATAGAACATATGGAGTGAAAACTAAAACTTAAGGTTATCGAATGCAAAGGATAAGTTGGAATGTATTTTTGTAAATAAGTTTCACAAACCCTACATTTTTTACAATTTCCCCTTTCTATTATATATTATATATTGACTGATTTTTTTGTGTGTTTTTCAATTTGGTATATGGATATTCAGTTTTGATCATGTTATTGCCCTTCTCTGTGTGTGCGATGGCTCTGAGATTAGCGAGTAGGAAGTTGTCCAGAAAATTCCTTCCCATGCTCTCTTCCTCTTCTCAACTCCATTCTCATGCCACCAGTTTTGGTAAGTTCTTTGCAGTTATATAGGCTTCTTTCTTACAATTCTTACAGAGTCCCAATTTTGACGTTTCATAGTTTTGAACTTATATTCTAGCGTTTGCATAGAGGGTGTTAATTTACAAATGGTTTCAACTGTTGTGAATGCTTTTCCGAATAGTTTTAATTTCGATTTTTCTGAGATGGAAAATGCAACACTAATTTCTTCTACCTGGAAGCTGATATCAAAATGATTGAACAGTTTACTTGTCTATGTTTGAGTCCATTTGTGCTTTTGCTTGCATAAATTCAAGAAAATATGGGTTATTGCTCTTGTACCTAGGTACTTGAGGGACAGTTACCTTTGCATCTAATTTTGATCCTAAATACTTAGTTTGCATCTATCAATAAAATGACATTACCTCGATTCCAAGATTCAAAGAAGTAAGGGAAGTAGAAAAACGTGAACTGGTGAGTAATGTTTTCACTAATATTGCTTCAACTTACGATCTCATGAATGAATTAATGAGTGGAGGATTACACAGATTATGGAAGGATAGGTGAGATATTGATGTATTTGAACAGTTCTTTAAATTCCAACTGCAACTTTGGCTTCAGTTTGACATGTATCGTTTGTCTCATTATTCAGATTAGTCTCCAAACTGAGTCCATTCCTTGGAATGAAACATCATGACATTGCTGGTGGGATAGGTAAGTTTTTCCTCCATCCAAGAGTCCATTTATATCACTGAGAAACAAGATATTTACCTATGAGAACTTTGGAGAAAGGAGACTTGAAATTTAAAGAGGGAGAGACCGGGAGAGAATTTTACACCATAACAAAAGGGATAACTGTTAGTTTGTGAAATTTCTCAATTTTTTTGCTTCATACTTAATGTTTACTTTCCTCTGTCCAATGAAGCACATTTTGCTAGATTTACTTGCTCAAACACAATATTCCATATGTCTAATTTTTTTTCTTTCCCATGCCTTCTCTCTCTCTCTCTCTCTCTCTCTCTCTGTTTGTGCTTAGAAAATTCAATTTCTTATAACATCCATGCGGCTATAAGATCAAATCCATTGCCTCTTTCTTTAATTGCTATCATGTTTAGCTAGATAGCCACTCCTTTCACTATGAACTTTTCTAGCAGTATAACAAAACCATTATTTATTCTTCTAAGTGCCCTGTCCTTCTAATGGATGTAGAGTAATATATGCGATCATCTTAAGAGAATTTAGTTATTTGGATTTAAAAAATACTAAAAATCTTGTGCAAGATATATAAACAATTTACTAGGTTTGTAATAAATTTCTAACATATTTCTAATAGAATTCTAACATATTTTCTAATAGTATCTATCATATTTCTTATAGATTTCTAACATAAAAGACGATTCTGTAAATAAGTATCGGTAAATTGTAATCTTGTAAATTATTGTTTGAAAAATTATGTAACTAGCATTGATTCTTTGCTCTCCTTACCTGAGCCCAACAAGTGAATAAAATAGTTGCTTTAATTATTTTATATTTTATTTAACGATTGTTGAACTCAAATATAATATTCATACAATATATCAAATTTTATGTAATTAATATATTTATACCTAAGATTTAGACATATTTATATATAAATAATATTTTATTTTATTTTTATTTGATCAACAAAAAGAATTATAAGAGATTGTATTTAAGGTGTGATCCAGGCTTAGTAATGGTCTTATAAGCCTGACCTATGCCCAAAAATAGTAGATGCAGGCCGAACTAGATTTGAGTTAATGTTTGCAGCAAAAATATTTAATGGAATCTGACAGAATTTGACCAAACCTACGAATAAGTCATAATCAAAAGTTACTTTTAAGTTGATGGAAACAAAAAGAAAGTTACGTTATTAAATTGAGGAAATAAAGATAATTAATGTATTATAGGCGAAATTCATAGTAAAATCGTTGATGCATTCTATGATAACGTAGTTAAAATCATATCAATGTTTTGATATACTTTATTGATCTAATAATGTAAAGAGCTGAAGTACAAAAACAAAAAAAATTAATAATGTGAAATTTTATCATAAACACCTTGCCACCACCTTTCATCAACCGTTGTGCACCTGTCCACCTTTTCTCTTCTATTTTAATTAACTTATGCCACGCGAAGTTAAGGTGGCTCCTCGCTATCATGCCATTCTCCGATATCATAGTTCAACTCAATTTCATCTCTAGCTTTGCCATTCGAGGATCCGTTCTCTAATATCTAGATCAGGTGAATTTGATACTTTAGGGTTTTTACCTTTTTTCCTTAATTTTGTTTTTCATTTCTGCAAAACAATGTTATTCTATGGATTTTGATCTTTAAAGTTAGTTAGCTTTTCAATCCGTTCTTCAACAGTACGCATATAAGGTGTTTGATCATATCTTGTACTAAATATTCACACAAAAGTCATGATGGAGGAATATAAAGAGGGTGTTTCTCAAAACTTCTTCTTTTCCAACTTATGTCTTATAAGTGGCATTTTTAAAAAGCAAGTCTGACTTACTTTTAATATGTCTTATTTTTAACTTTTAAGTTAAAAGAAAGTTATAACAAACACTTCATTATCTAACTTATAAGTTACAAATCTCCTTAAAAGACACTTTTAAATTAAAAGTTAAAAAGGAGAAGTTTGAGAAGGGGAAATTTTATAAATGATCTGATTTTAAGGATTTATATCAACCCAAGTTTTGGTCAATAACTATTTTGATCAAATAAGTTTCAAAATCACCTTCTATACTTTTCAAGTTAATATGTTCTCCTCCACTACCAACTGATGACATCATAGATGATATCATGCTTTTTAATTTTCTCTTCTTATTTTGTCATTATCTTTTAATCCGTTCATTTTTTAGACATACCACTTTAGAGTTTTTTTATTCATCTCATTTTTATCTTCTAAACATCATCCATTGTGATATACTTTTTTGATATATTTTTTTCAACTATTCGATATATGGTAGAAACATGGTAGAAAGGAAAAAATGACAAATCTAAAAATATTATTGTAGTTAATTACATGGTAGGAACATAGTCGAAAGTAAAAATGACAAATCTAGAAATATTAATGTAGTTAATTATTTGGTAGGAAGTAAAAATGACCAATTTGAAAGTATTACTGTAGTTTTCTGATATATAACTAATAAAAGAAGCAATATCTAGTAGCTAAACATTACAAAAGCACTATCTAGTAGGAAGATGGTAGGAACATGAACTTGAAAATCAAACAAAAATAGAATATGATAATTATCTAGTAGGAACATGGTAGTAACATGGTAAGAAGTAAAAATGACAAATCTAGAAATATTACTGTAATTAATTATCTGATAGGAACATGGTAGGAAGTAAAAATGATAATTTTGAAAATATTACTATAGTTAATTATCTGGTAGAAATATGGTAGGAAGTAAAAATGACAACTCTGAAAATATTATTGTAGTTTCCTGATAGATAACTGAAGAAATGAGCACTATTTAGTAGCTAAGCATGACAGGAGCACATCTGGTAGGAACATGATATGAATGGTATGAAGAAAAAAATGACATTTGGAAATATTACTGTTGTTAATAATCTAGTAGGAGTAGAGATGGCAACAGATTCTAGATCCAGATCAGTTTTTACAAATCTGGATCCTATTTTTATATACCCGTTGGATCCGGGTCCCAAAAAACGGATCCGAATACGGTGTCATTTCTTTATGGTACTAGTGCCCGAACCCAGACCCGTATATATATACATTTAAATTAAAAAAACCCTACATCAGTCCCCCTCTACTTTACACCTCCCTCCATCAACGCCGTTCTAATTTCTCTAATCCTTACCCTTGTTCTCCTCTCCTCCAAACTCATTGATCGTTATCGTTACCCCTTAATACTCCCTACTATCCTCTTCTCCATACTCATACAGTTTGTTCTCCTGTTCTTGTTGCCTTCCTCTCTATTAGCTCCGATCACTCTTTCTGAAAAATCCAATCACTCGAGTAATTTTTGTGTTCATATAAGTGATTTAGTTTGTTTTTAGGGTATATGGTTTCATATTTATGATCTTTTGGGTTGTATTTGATAAAGATTAAATCTTTTGGTTGTCTCTCTAGTAGATTAAATCTCTGTATCATTGAATTTGCTGAAATTTTTTGTCTCTGTCATATCTGATATATTTATTTAAATTTCTCCTAGTTCTACATATTCAATTGAGATTGCTTCTTTTTTTCTCTTAAAATAAAAAAGAAAAGAAAAAATAGCTGATAAGAAATACAAAAATGTATGGGTAATACTTAATTTAATCGAAAATGGCTTCATCAGATGATTAATATTTTATTTCTCTACAACTTAGGTTTTGGTTGCGTTTTTTACCCCATTTGAGGAAAACAAAGCTAATATGGGCTTTATTTGTTATTCTTATTAAATTAGCGGAAATTGTAGTTTTTGCCTCTTTTGATGTTTCACTTTAATAAAATACCCCCTTTGAAACCTTATTAATTAATTACCCATTTTTAATATTTATTTTAATAAATTACCCTTTATTAAATGATTAATACCCTTTTATAGTGTTTTAATTATAACCGTTTCTTCCTTTTTAATTAATTTTGATTTTGACAGTTATTTAATTAATGAGATTCTCCCTTATCAGAAAGATTTTCCGATATTCAATCAACCGTATTCATGTTCATCTGCAAACTAAAAATGTTTTTGTTGCATTCTCTTCTCTATTTCGTCCCTTCTTGAATCTATGATGTTGCTTCATATTGTTTTCGATTTTTTCCCGTTTTTTATCCACAGATTCAGTCTCATATTGTTCCCTGTCTAATCTGCAATGGAAGAAATTGATATCCTTATCTATCACAATGGTTACAGGACTCCCGAGAAGGATTTCGTAGATTACAGTGATTACGGAATTGTTATCAATAAAAAAATGAGTTTCGAAGAATTGTAGTTCGTTATTTTTTAAAGTTTAATGTTAGATCCATCGAATGCTAATTTATTGGTTCAATTTCAGCTTCGTTCCAGATCAAATCTAATGAAAATATTCAATGATATGTCATTGCGATTCTATTTAGGGTCCCGATTTCGCACGGTTGATCTAATGGAGTATCCAATTTTTACAACTTTGACTATGAACGAACATGTACAACCCCGTGCATCCTCCTGGTGCATTTTTTTAAACAAAAGTTACCTTTAAATTTTCAGAAATAATTGAATGGTTTTATGCATTATGTTGTATGGTTATGTTTTGGTTTGAATGGTTCTGCGCTTTAGAATGTGTATGGTTATATTCATAATATCGAAATGTGTAGGGTTTTTAATTTTCGGAAATAATTGAATGGTTTTATGCATTCTATTGTATGGTTATGTTTTGGTTTGAATGGTTCTGCACTTTAGAATGTACATGGTTATATTCACAATATCAAAAGGTGTATGTTCTAACTTTTGGAAATAATTGAATGGTTTTATGCATTCTGGTGTATGATTATGTTTTGGTTTGAATGGTTTTGCACTTTAGAATGTGTATAGTTATATTCATAAAATCAAAACATGTATGGTTTTAATTTTCAGAAATAATTGAATGGTTTTATGCGTTTTGTTGTATGGCTATGTTTTGATTTGAATGGTTCTGCGCTTTATAATGTGTATGGTATTGCGCTTTACGCCTACGATGCGTATATTTTCTAACTATTATGTATGGGTATTAATTCAAATGTAAACAAACATTATAATACATTTTTTTTGTTGTTTCTTTTTTTTGCAGTTGTTGATGAACCATATCCTATCAATGTACAAGTGGGGATTGATAATGTTTTGGAGCACAATGAAGATAGCATCGAAGGGGGAGATGCGCATGATATGTTTATAAAACTGCTTACCAACAAAATAATGGAGGAAATGAAGGGTTTAAGTGAATCAGTCGTTGGCGACGAAGCCACATCATTGAATGATATCATTTCAGATTACAATATCCAAGATGTAGTTATGGGTTAAATGTTTAGGGACATAAATACTTTGAAACACGCATTGGCTTTGTTTGCATTGAAAAATAATTTTCAATTTAAGGTTAAAAGGTCGTGTCCTCGGAAGTATTTTCTTCATTGTGTTGACGAATCTTGTCCATGGAGTTTTAAGGCTTCTAGGAGAGCATACGGTGATGTTTTTGTTGTCAGAAAGTATGTTGAACAACATACTTGCACTATTGACGTCAGGTGTAGGGAGAAGAGGCAAGCATCAAAACATCTTATTTCTAATAGGATAAAGAACTCCTTCCTAAGAATTAAGAGAATCATCACACCCGGTGATATTGTAGATGATGTAAGGGCCTCTATGGGTACAGGTATAAGTTATCACAAAGCATGGCATGCTAGAGAATATGCCTTAAAGTTACTTCGAGCCTCACCCACTGAATCATTTGATATCCTTCCTAGTATTTTACACATGATCATGAAAACTAATCCTGGTTCTAAAATAAAACTTGAAATGGATGGTTAAAGATTTTTGTACCTTTTCATATCATTCGAAGCCTCCATTCAAGGCTGGGAGTACTGCAAACCAGTTATCATTGTTGATGCTACTTTTCTCAAATCGGTTTATGGCAGTACTTTGATGTCAGCTTATGTACAAAATGCTTCGGGTTAGCCTCTTTTTACTATTTCATTGTTATTTGTAATCCACTTCTACGTTTCAACATATACAGTAGTGTACGTAATGTATATGTCTATACAACAAACTATACATCAGCAATTGCAAATGTCTATTACACCGTTATATGAATTTGTTTAATAAAATAAATTTGGAAATTTTTTTGTGTAAAAATTGCAGAAAAGCTTTTTCCCCTGGCCTATGCCATTGTCGATGGTGAAAATGATGCAGCATGGTCATGGTTTTATCACAATTTAGAGAGACATTCAGTGTTAGAGAGTATATGGTCATTGTGTCTGATCGCCATACAAGCATTGAAAATGCTTGTATTAGTGTTTTTCCTGAGGTGCCTTAGTGTTTTTGCATTGTTCACATTCTTCAAAACTTGAAAGGGAAGTACAAGAGCAGTTGTTTTGGTTTGGCTAAATTCATCCTGAGGGCAGCAGAGGCATACACTATTAAAGGCTTCCAACAAAATATGTTACAATTGAAGAGCATAAGCAAGGGCATAACAAGTTATCTTGAAGATATTGGCTTTGAAAAATGGAGTAGGGTTCACTCCATAGATAACATATTCAATGCAATGACTTCAAATGTTGCTAAGTCTCTTAATTCAGTGAACAAGGCTGCAAAAGACTTTCCCATAACTTTGCTTGTTGAGTATCTTCAGAATATGATGCTAGATTTATTCTATGACCATAGAATTATTGCAGCCAACACTCTATCATGTCTAACGGAAAGGCATGAGCGGTATTTGCTCGAAATTCATGGTCTTACATCCATAATGGAGGTAGCATTACATTTTTTCTTGTGATAATGCATGTTTATATCATTTTTTAATGTTTTAATTCATACATCTTGTAGGTACAAGCATCAACCGGTACATTGTTTAAGGTGTCTCACAATGGGTCTAGTCATATAGTCAATTTGGAAAACAGGACTTGTACTTGTAATAGGTTTCAGTTTGATGGTTTACCTTACACGCATGCTATTGCCTCTATAAACAACTCTCATTTATCAATCTATGATTACTGTTCAAAATATTCCACTACGGAAAACAAGCATGGGGCTTATCGAGGGATCATTTCTCCTTTGCCTTCTCAATATCAATGGGATGTTCCGACAGAAGTTATCAATCAAGTAGTCCTTCCACCTAACGTTAAGAGTAGAGTAGGGAGACCTAAGAAACAAAGATATCGTTCTTTTTGGGAGAGGAAAACAAATATCAGAGTACATTGTAGCACTTGTGGGATTCCCGGTCACAATAGGAAAACTTGTAGACATACAAAGTAAGATGTTAAACAACATTTTTATTGTATTCTTTTCTTATTTATCTTTGCTATTTATTTTTTTTCGTACAACTTTTTTTTTTTTTATGTTATTCTATATTACATTTTATTTGTATAAGTAATTACTTTTTACGATTTTTTTAATTTTTACGATGATTATACCATTAACCAAAGGACGATATTATATTTATACCATTTGAAAATAGGATCATTTTGAGTTGTGTATTGTTCGTGTTGATATGTATTGTTTTATGCTTTTGTTGTATGGTTCTAATTGCTTTATATATATTGTTCATTTTTTATATGTATGGTTATTGCTTTTGTAGGTATGGTTATACTTTCATAATGTGTATAGTTGCATAATGTGTATAGTTATTATACGCTGATATATATGGGTTGAGATAAACTTATAAACCATACATATAAACCATACTGTGTGTTGTGTATTGTTCGCGTTGATATGTATGGTTTTATGCATTTGTTGTATGGTTCTAACTGCTTTATATATATTGTTCATTTTTTATATGTATGGATATTGCTACTATATATATAGTTGTAATTGCATAATGTGCATAGCACTTATACGTTGATATGTATGAGTTAGGATACTAGTGTATGGTTGCAAGTGCATAATGTGTAATGTTTATGGTTTTTCGCAACTGTTGTATGGTTATGTTGTTAATGTGTATAGTTATACAACTATTTATTCGTAAAATGCACTGGTATAAATGTATAGCAGTAGAAAAATTAAATTAAAAAAAATCCCTAAAACCCTGATTAACAACCATATTCGAAAATTCTTAAAATAACATAGTAACTCCAATGTGTAACATCAATTCAATTAACGAATAACAAGCAGTTAACTCAATCCTCATCGCTCTCTTCATTGTTCTCTGATTTTCTTTTCCCATAACAATATAGACTGAAGGTGAGTCTTGCACTGTGAAGTTGAACATCGATTTCCCTTGGAATCATTTGCTGTTCTATTAGATATTCCGCAAAGCTCAAAACAAACATACCACAATCGCTACAATGAAAGTTTGATCGATTAATGTTTTATAATGTAATGTATAATCATTGTATTTTGCAATATAGATGTAAATATTTAAAATGCTTACCAATCGGTTTGTTGAGCCACATCAGAGACATACACAACATTTAGAGGGTTGAGAGATTTGTAATTTTGTAGGTGTCCGATTGCATTACTTTCTTATCCAAAATATCTTGTGAACTGATTAAGTATGGAATAACACTAGCATACCCCTTAGCTGTTATTGATGTACTTTGCAGCATTAACCTTCATATGTCAGAGTCATACACATATAATGTCCTTGTTGATATTTCAAATCTTCCCAATATCCAATGGTTATTGTTAACAAACATCGGAAACAACATATGATCAACCTCAACCCATGGTCTTGCACATTGTATGCCACGCCCCGACATTTGTTTTCTAACTCCATCACCACTTTTCAAAACATTATTAACATCCACAAGACTCAACCATTTATGCACCTACGTTACTAAATACCTCATTCTTGCATTGAACATAGTATCTGTTGTTATGAAATTCAATGCAATTCTTTCTGAATATCTTCCATTTTTTCTCAAATAATACAATATCACATCAATGTGCTGAAAAACCAAGAAAATTCAAGTGTCAAATAGCTGACTGTATTAGATTAACCAAATAACTTTCAAATTCTAATAACATTGGATTGTACAAATATCGAAACTCATACTAAGTGGTTGCTTAAATGTTAATTATCATCTGTTTTGCGCCAGATCCAAATTCTTCAGTGTAGGGTGATCTACTAGATCTTGAAGGAACTACCTTCCGTCTCTTCTTCTTTGGATTTTCTTGTTTGGATGGAATATCAATTATCTGATCCGTTTTGGCCTCCTGCGGTCATTGTTAACTAAACAAGCATGCTTAATAATTTCAATTTTTAGAAGACAATATTATATAGCAAAATGAGTATACCGAACTTACATTTTCCTCCCTGATTATTTCGTACGCTGCTTCCTCAATATCATCAATTAGTCTCGGGTCTATAGATTCTGAAGAACATGCAGCATCAACCTGTTTGTATTGTTTTCATGTAAGTTATATGGTTGTTGGTGATAAAGAAGTTTTTTTAATATACATGTCCACCACTTTATTAAATCCACGGGAATAAATATGCAGTTACCTTTAGTTTCATCTCTTTCAGTGTTTTTTCAACTTCAGCTTCATCTTCTATATATGGGCGCTCAATAAATGCTTCACGTACATCATCACTTTTCTTTTGTTGACACATTGATTGCCCCCCCCCTCTTCCCAGTATTTGAACCCATATGGCACTATTTGTATAATAATGTTACACTCTCTTTTACCCATGATCTTATTTTTATATTTTTATATACAACATGTTCTATTCAATATTAAACTATTAAATATGCCAAATAAAACATAACCCACCTCTTTACCATGTACAATAAATGACACTTCGTTTTTATCCTTTATTATTATTCCTTCATCATGTACCTCCTACAAAGATACAAATCGATTTAATGTAACTAACATTGCATTCTAAAATAGCATTTGTTATTTAAAATTATTGAATCGAACCTCGACGATTTCAACACCAGCATTCTGACTTTCCTTCTCTGCATCTCTGCCATCATTTTTTTTGTTGCTGTTACTATTCTTCTGTGTTTCAACACCATCATCATCACCGACCTTCTCATCATCACCATCACTGATTTTCTCATTCTCACCATATTTATCCTCATCATTTTTTTTACCACCATTTTCATCGTCATCATCGCAGTCCGAATTACTTGCTTGCATCACAACCTGTATCAGAAGCATATGCTTATAACATATTGTTCTTGTTTTGATCAGCCATCTAATATTGAAAAATTAAAACATAGTTATACCTTCTTTTCCTTCTGCGTAATTAATTGTTTCAACTCGTTAAACTTTCTGTCTATTTTAATGCTTAGTCTCCGACCCATAGTCTCGATATCATAGTGAACTTCATCGAACTTTTCATCCAAATAACTTTTTAGGCTTCTCAAGATTGTTTCGCCTTGTTTGCCATCGTCTTTCATTCTTTCAGTCTGATCTCCTTGAACATCAGCATCAGGACCAATCTCTCTACTTACTCTTTCTTCCCCTGATCCATCATCTCCATCAATGTCCATCTCTGCTCTCTCATCTTGTTCCAGCGATAGCACTTTTATTTCCTCCTCCGTTGGAATTATTTCTCTCAACCGCAGCTATAATAAGTCAAACCCATGTTAAACCAATTCAATTTCACATAACTGACATTATTAACAATTCATTGACAAGAACAACCATACATTTGTGCCCCAACATATACACTCTTACGTATATGAACTATACGAGATATGCATTTTTAACCATACGACTGAAGCATAACCCATACATTTCCTAACGACCTATACACATCACACATTTAGAACCATACAACAGAAACTAGACCCATACACATTGAAAAGGAACTATACGCAGTAGATATTTTCAACCATACAACAGCAACCACAATTATACAGACATACGCAAAATATTATAAATACCCCATAATTATTTTTTACTTACTTGCAATTTATTCTTATCGAATATATGTTTCTTTAGGTACTTCATCCTCGTCTCATTCATATGAGGCTTTCACAAGAACATCCTTGGTCTTATTACACCATCTTCGTATCCCACCTTATCACATATCAAGTCCTCGCTTAGCTTACATACTTCGTAAAACCACACCTGGAAAATGTACGGCATCCCTTCTATTCGGTAGGATGTCGGTTGTTTCACAATCCTCCCATTCTTTTTCATTCCTTTCACAGTTTCTTTGTGAGCCAATACTTCCCAAGATATGTCATTGTACTCCTCACCCACCACATAGAGGTATCCCACAATACGGGTCAACTCCCATCACAAAATATGATATGAAGTAAATAAGTGCCAACTTGAAGATGATTGTGTCATCTTTGACTTCCGTCCACTCAGAATTTCTCAGCTCTAGTCCATGAATGTCATCTTTTTTATCAAGCTCGTTTTCCCCAAATACTTTGTACAGAATTCTAACAATTCACCCGTTTCCTCTATCTCCGACTGATCAGCCTGGTCTCCTTTCAAACCAGAAATTAAGAGGAAATGCTACATAGTAAACTCCATTTGCTCCCCTCCAACAGACAACAAATCTATCACTTATTAGCTTCTTGACTTCATGCAAAATCAGCAAGTGCAATAATTGATTATGGACTCTGAAGCTATCTAGCTCGAAATACCTCCCAAACACTGTTTCCTTCATTTTTATAAGGACCGTGGCTGGTAGATTTGACTCCAAAAATCTTATTATCTCATAATCTGAAGTGATTAACACCCTACTCTCCCATTCTTGTTGAACCGAACTATGATATATAAGTATCAATTTCTGTATTTCACACCATTTCATCCAACCGTTACGATTCAAAGCATTTAAATTAATAAAATTGCATTAATATATTTTGTTATGGCGAATTTACATTGGAATGTTGTGCCCTGGTTGTCTTTCTTGCTGAATGTTTGGTCTTCATCTTCTTCCTTTTCAAATCTATAGATAAACAAATTTACCGATACAAATTTTTAGCTACAAACTCATGCATTACAATATTCACCAATTGATGATAAATCATACAATTAATATCTATAAAACCATGCAAACTATATGTTATTATAAATCTATCATCCCAATTTCAATTACAAATAAGCATTGTTATTAATTAATCATAAATCATACAAATTTTAGTAATAAACAATACAAACTTTTCCCATTCAAGTTATTTATTTCATCTACAGGAAACCTTTGTCATTGGATATATATCTATACACATGTAATTGGATTTATACTGATCCATATTAAACCATACGAATATAAATATCATCCATATAACTTACAAACATGTACCAAAAACCATTTTCTTACAACCTTTGATTAAAATTCCTAAATCTATATGATTACACATATAGAAAATGAACAACCACACAAAACATGCACTTATACAACATGCACATCGATTCAAACCTATACACAAATAATCTATACAGAACCATGAGAAACCATACAAGTATAAAATTCAACAATATACCTTACAAACATGTACAAAAAACCTTTCTCTTACAAACTTATGTTAACATTCCTTAGTCTATACGAATACACATATAGCAAACACACAACAAAACCCAAACATATAAACAATAAATTTCAAAATTACATTTTCACCGAATTCAATAACCTATACAAATTCAACTTATACAAAACTATAGCACCATAAAACTCAACTTCTCGAATATACCACACCACAAATAGAACCTTGAATTCAGATGGGTTCATTTTAATAGTTCATATACACCAGATAAACTAAAACCATCTATATAGCCATACAACCCATACAGATTTTGCTATTAATGTTTTTCATCAAACTAGATTCGAATTCTGAATAAACCCCTCAATCAAACCCAAACCATATACCCCATACACTTCCAACAAGACCGTAGTTAGAACCAATTTCATGATCAGAATCTCTTTTTTTACAACAACCAAAGGGAATCATAAGCATATAAACCATACACTATCAAAATAAAAGACATTTTTGACGAGATTTTATTCTACAGAAATCCTAGAATGAATAACCTTAGAAGGGAAATTTAATGAATTACTTTTAAACCCATATACACCATACAATTTTGAATTTATCCCAAAATAGTAAACTTACTTTTATTGAAGCACACTCTGATCGATTTTTCCTATATATCCCGTTGTCATTTTTCAATTGCTCGGCAATCCCCTATTCTAATTTTGCAACGAGAATCAATTCTTGGTTGTTGAATCACGATGGACACAAGTTTCAACAGGTTGAAGGCAAACGTTTTCGCCTGCATGTAGCGTTTCACTAGTTTTGGAGCAGATCCCTCTTTCAAATTTTGTGGTTTGAAAACTGTAAAGAAACGTGATTGAAGAAGCTTTGAAACTGATTTTAACGTTTCCTATGAATATTCTGGAAATCGTGTTAAATTAATTAATGTAGATTATGGTTGTTATTAGACTGGGTTATCCTAATTAGTAAAAGGGGTATTTTGTTAAATAGTATACCTGATTGGGGTATTTTATTAAATGGTTGGGTGCAACCATGAAACTCATACCTCATAAAGGGTATTTATATAAGAAAAAACCCTTAAATTTAGCCCTTGTTAATTGTTAATTAAAGCGCAATGAGCCAAGGGAAATGTGGCCCTTATCTCAATGGCAAAACTTTCAATTTCAGATCTTTTTGTTAAACGTGGACCTTGATATATTAAACTTGAGCATTACCTCGCATGTTGTTTTATCCATTGTAATAAAACTCATTTATATATTTAAATATTTGAATTATGGATTCTCAATTATATGTGTTTACTACATTTTTTATAAATCAATGATTTTGTACGGTATTAGCAAATTTATAAATTGTTAAATACTTAGAATTAAATTCAGGACTGCACTAAATTTGAGTAGTATGTAACTGAGTTTACTTCTAAAAATGTTAAATGCAGTTTAAATACAAAGATATACAGTGTAAATACAAAGACCCGTATAGGATCCGTTTTTGAACCCCGAATCCGTGGGATTCGTTGGATACGGATCTGGATCCTCAAAATATATATTCGACGGATCCGTGCCGGATACGGATCTAGTACATGAAAAAGGATCCGGGTCGTATCAAAGCTGCATCTGGTCCATATCCAACCAGTTACCATCCCTAGGTAGGAGCATGATAGGAAGTAAAAACGATAATTTTGAAAATATTACTCTAGTTAATTATCTGGTAGAAATATGGTAGGAAGTAAGAATGACAACTCTGGAAATAATTTTGTAGTTTCCTAATAGATAAAAGGAGCCATAGTAGTCAAAGGCGCACCCGGGCTCCAGGGCGCAACCCCTCGCCTCAAACTGGGGCGAGGCACGCCATCATTAAAGGCGATGCCAAGGTGCGCACCTTTGTCTGAGCGCAAGACGTGCGTCTTGGTGAGCCTTTACTGATTAGACACATACTTGCCACATCAGTAAAAAAATAATAAAAAAATAATGAAATGTTTCTGACTTATAATTGAAAAGGAGAAATAAACTCTATCTCCTTCAACTGGGTTGTTATTTACCACCCGTTTATTTCTATAAACGCCCGTGGTTTTGTCATAAATACCCTTACTTAAATTTCTTTTTTTATTTACTTTTACCTCATCCAATTAACACCCTTGAATAATAGGATATTTGAAATTGAATTATCTTGTTAAAATCAACGCCGCCAATGTAGTTTTTTTTTTTTAATTTTCTTTTTTTATTTATTGTTTGATTGATTTTTAATTTGTATATTTTTTATCTATTGTTTTTTAATGATTTTTAGTTATGTACAAAATGTAATTTTTTTTTTTGTGTGAACATAAATATTTTGTATCGTATTGATTAAATGTTAGTAATTTGTTTAGATTAAAATATCAGTAATTTTCAGGACTGTAACATCGTTAATTAGTATTCTTTTTATTTGAAGTTGATTTTCTGAATTGTAATATTATTAATTAATCTTTTTCATGTATTATATATAAATAAGATAAAAACAATCGGAATATAAATTTTAGAAATTTTTGTTATGCGAAAATCAATTATAAGAAACTTTACATATTCACTAATATATCCCAACGGTTTCTCCTCGCGGTGTAATAGTTTTCCCATCCATCATCACGGGCATCACGATTTTCAAACCATGTATATGGTATAGGTGGTAATGGACAATTTGCTGTTAAATTAAGTCTCACGTAGTGTTGCGGATATTCCAAAAAAGCTACACATATTTCACTACTTGGACGATCATCATTTGTAGTTTTGGGCAATGGCAATATTGCAAAGCAATGGCGTACATTTGACGATGTTGTTGCTTGAGCGATAAGAATTATGACTGCATTAAAACAAGTTGCTACTGGAAACAAGTCTTCCAAAACCGTCATCCAATACCTTTGACCGCATCTACCACCAGTCCAATTAATACGCTCAATAGCTTCATTGATACCAAAAATGTAAACTGGTGCATATAGTGCACATTTAGCAGATATTTCGTTTGCTATCATGCGCCGCACATGTAGATAGAGATCTTCAATACCAAAAATGAAAAACAATACAACACGAAAACCGCAATTACCATCATCCTCGACATCTACAACACCTTCGATAAATGTCCGAATAATATGCAGAATTTTATCGTTCCACTCAAAATCTTCAAGCTCGACTCCGGTTGGACCTATAACTCCAATGAAATATTTATTATATTTTATATATGTAACATGAAGATTTTAATTATTAATGCGTGAACTTAAATTAGTAAATTAATCATAGGATATATGTATACCAGATGTTGATCCATTGTTGGCCGATGTAAAGGATTTGCGTTTACTGAAATTTTTCTGAGATGAAGCTTTCGAACGACCACGTTTAGAATTCCTTTGAGCATATTCAAATCCACTAGGTTCACGCTTAGTTGACTTGCTAGCTCTCCGCCTACCCCTAGCATTCTCATTTACTTCAGGTTCAAGAAAGTTTGCATATTCTGGGTGAAGTTCATCACGCATAAGGTAGCTTATTTTTCGGATTGTAGCATTATTGTGTTTTCGTACCTCATCTACCATTGTTTCAAAAAGACGATGATCCTCTGTTGGATATCTAGAAAAATTAGTATTGTTTTCGTTCATTGTTTGTGAATCGATGTCAAGTGTCCGCCAAAATGAATGTATGCGATTAATACTAATTGGCTTTTCCCAATTCAATTGCTCCAGCTATCTCGCATCCACAATGAATGCCATGACTTGTTTTCCGTGCACAATGACATTCCTCGTACAACATGTTGCCCAAAACTGTTATACACTTTAATTCTTTATTCAGTAACTTTAGGCAGTTGTGTGAAACATAACAACCAATATTGTTGAATGGGAACTTTGTTGTAAATAGACATGTACGATTTCTTAACTGTTCAAGAGTGTACCTGAAAATAAAATACAAACTAACTTTTCATTAACATTTATAAAACTAAAACAAAAATTAACATTTATAAAACTAAAACAAAAATTAAAGATCTGTTTGTCAACATGAATATCTTCTACTATAATTATTTAAGAAAAATGAAAATTAAAGTTTATTATCCATTTAAGAAACTTTTTTCCTAATACTTATAAAAGAAGAAAATACACTAATAAAAAACAACATATTGTTTTTTCTATTTAAAAAACAACGGAACATCTCATGTATATAACTTATTCATCCACACTATATCTATTTTCCTATATTTTATTCACTTCCGGTGACATAAAATACTTTTTACAATAATATTTATTTTTCATTTTTTAGTACCAAGGTTGCCTTATAATTTTATAATATTTTAAATCTAAATTTTGATTAAATTTTAATTAATTAACTTTATTATTTCTTATTAACTATATGTATTTTTTATTATTACAAATTTACTGATATTATACAAATTAAATGTATTTATTAAGTACTAAAATGCAAAATATTTACTTTAATGTTTCAAGAAAAAAGTGTACCTTATTTCATTTTCTTGAGATTGAATTTGCTTATGCACTTTTGCCCATATTGTATCTAAGGATCCAGTGGAGGTATATATCCATGATTTTAGGGATGAATGTTGACTTTCAACGCGACAATTGGTTACATTGCCAAGGTGCAAGACTTGATTTGTCCATGCAGGAATAAACTTTTCCTTGTGAATGAGCCATGTATCACGAACATAAGATATAATCACACTTTGATAACCCCATCTAAGCTCCATATTCGAGATGGCCATATTGTACTTGTTTATTGTCTTAGCCTTCATAACCTTATTCCATTGTCGCATGAAACTATCTGCAATATCGCTCTTATTTTTCAATATTTTCAAAACTTTTGCTTCCACATCTCAATATATGTGCCATGTACAAAGCAAATGTGCGCTCAATGGAAAAATGTCTTTGATTGGTGTAATAAGGCCCAACTCTCGATCAGACTATTGCAGTCGGTTGAACATTATCACCAATGATCATCATTAAGTTGTTCAATGCCCATTCATAACTTGTTCCCTTCTCATCATTCATAATGGCATATGCAATAAGAAAGTTTTTATTTGTCGGAGTCACCCTCACAAATTCTACAAAAGGAATTAAATACCTATTTGCTTTGTAAGTTGAATCAATTCCAACATACCAATTATAGAGTTTCAGTAACTTCAAGGATGTTGGATGAACCATAAATAGATGTGTTATGACCTTATCTTCATCAGCCTTTGTAAAATGTACATAGTCATGGGAAACGGGGTTCGCAAGGTTTCGACTCTAATAACTCCTAGGATTTTTTATTTAATAATGAAGTCAAAAATCTTATCCCCCACTTTCCTATCGATAAGATTTAAGTTCAAAATACGAACAGGTGTTGTCAGTACCGCTTATCTAAATAGAAAAATGGTGACCACTGTAAGTATACAATTACGAAGTAGTTTTAAAAGATATCGATCCCACAGGGAAGGACTAGCTCTAAAGATCAACAAGAAAAATGGAATAAAGAAAATAAAATATTTTTGGATTTTAGTTGGGAGGATTAGAATGAAGAATGGATAGATATATGTATAGAAGACAAGAGATTATAAATATATAGATTTTTCCTACGAAATAAGTATAGCAAAGAAAATATGCAAGTTCAACAAAGTTATTACGTTCTCTAGACTAATTTAACATAATCGGTTCTAGACACTCAGATGTTCAATGATTCACCGCAAAGCAACGCATGAAATGACTTTTCTAAATCTAGTGCAAACGAATTAAGACAATTATATAAAACTAGACAACAATATTACTATGCTTAGTACAGGTCGCTCTCACATAGCCACATTTAGCAAGTTATCATTCCAAAAATGTTGGCTCACTAAACAGCGTTAAAATCATATATCCAATGACTATACACAATCTCGTTAACCCTGAAACTACTCTTAAAGTTAACTCAAAGGCATATAACTTGATTAATATAAAAGACTCAACACGAAATACGCATTATGACACATAGACATATCATAAACTTTGAATTAGAAAGTATAAGTAGAAAGCAAAGCAATGTTGTAAGGTATGCAAGTGAAAACTAAAGTTGATCAAACCGTATCCACTCTTTAATAGGAGTCGTCAATCCCTGCAATTCCTGCGTCTGCTTTGAATTCGATCTCGGCCCGTATAGAACCTCCGCTGTGATGCTATTCTTTGTGAATATTGAACAAACAAATGTTGAAGAATGAAAACTTTTATTGATAAGTGATTTGTAAGTACACTTATACAATAATCGCTCGAATATGTAGAGAAATCTAGTGATCGAAATAAGGATTCGAATCACTTAAACATTTTCTCGCTAACACTTATGAACG
>CATIWQ010139231.1:0-12791 GCA_949673415.1 Euphorbia schlechtendalii | reverse complement strand
TGAAATATCTTTCCAGTAGTAATGTTGTTATCTTTCGTAAGTGTCACATCTAGAAAATGCTCATAGTTGCCCAAATCCAAATCAACCTTTAAAGAAAAAAGTATAACCCTGTTAATTATTTGATTGGTAAATCATGTCTCTTATAATACAACAACATATGGAAAGGGAATATATATTCAAAACGGAAGAGAAAAATAATAACAATTCAGAGAGAATAAGTACTATGAGCAAAACAACTTTAAAAGATTAAAACTCTCCGCCATCATCAAGAACAAACCTACTACTCTTCCCCATACTCGAAAGGAGATATAGAACTAGCGTCAGTATTCAAGTAAGGATCTGCAAGAGATATATGAAATTAATATAAACAGCGCGCAATCAAATCGATCAATAAAAAGAAAATGTACATAGCAAAAATCCAATAAGGACAAATGTAAAGTTGTAAATTAGAAAAGACAATGAATAAAATAAAAGCATCATAGCCTAGAAAAGAATCGACCAAAACAAAGCTACAGTTTAAAAGCAAAGAAGACCTATTTTGATAAAACTTTCATGCATTCGCATTCAGCCCTTTACGAAGTCCTTTATTTGTTTCTTCCGCATTAACCACGTTCTGATGAGATGCGCCATTGCAAATGAGATGATCGTATATGACATTACGATGGTGCCATTGAGAATTAACAATCAAAGCACATGAAAAAAACACTACTATTGAGATTTCTTCATGTGATTCTGTGGAATATTGTCATCTCACTATTATTACTATTATTAGACCATATTCTAATGCTTGATTACGTCACTAGTCCAATCATTAAACAACTTTTATGAAAAATTCGGACTAGTATCAACCAAAAAATCTCTACACTATAAATTACAAATTAACAACGAACCCTAAATTCCTAATCTCATATAGAGAAAATCGATTGAGGAGAAACCAATTATGCAATCCCCTGAAGTTAGAGTGATCCAATATAAAGAAATAAACATTATAAAAAGAATGAGATGAGAGAGGAAGATAAGAGAAGACCTTGACAGAGACGGTGGCTGTTGCAGGGTTCAAGCGACTTTGAGGCACCGACGGTAAACAGGAGAAGAAAGCGATAAAAGAAATCAGGTACAGAAGATGGTGGTGAACGACGGTGGTGACTTTGAGTTGTAGAGGGTGAAAATTTACAGAAAATTGATCGAAAAAAGAGGTGCCTAGTGAAAAGAGCTAAAGAATGCTAAAACGAGATGAAGGAGGAGGAGGCGCCGTAGAAAAATTAATCGATTTGAAGAGAGGAAAGTGAGAGGATTTTTGTGTTAGACGGGAAAGCTGAGAGGAGAACAGAGGAGTATTTGTTTTATGGCTAAATTTAATTGATTGTATTTTATTTCATCCATTTGAAATTTGGGGCTCGGATTCTCGCCCCAATTTTAACACTTTTTTCCAACACTTTTATAATTCTAAGAATCGCGTTATTATTGGCAGGTTTTGTCAACATTAACAAATAAGTGTTGGTACAAGTCAATTTCCAATATTAAAATGGCAACACTTTAGTGCCAGCACTTAGGTTTTTAGTTGGCATAGCCCATATATGATGTAGTGCATGGATCGTTCAAAGATAAAATAATAATATAAAAAGTGCCAAGTTGGAATGAATAACTAACTAACCAACTATGCATTTAGTCTCATTAAATTATCTATTGTATACTTTAGACTAAATAAATGAGCTTAATATCACCCATAGTACATCAACTATTTATCTTTTTCAATTTGATACATGAATAATATTTTTGCACTTTACGATACATAAACTTGTAATGATCTTTTATTATGACATTTTTTTGCTATCCATCTAGTTCTCCGGAGCTTTGTCCGACTACAATCAGATTCTATCTGGGTTGCCCACTTGACTATGGTGGGTGAGTCTATCAGTGAGAATTTTTTACGTTCACAAAATTCGAATTATATTCCTTGTTCAAATGATACGAAGCTGCTTCGCACTTATGCTATACAGAAGGTTATTCATGCCATGTTAGCAACATGTAAATCCCACACACTTTTTGTTACATGTTAAAATCAATTGTCCCGGACGGGGGAAATTATATTAAAAACTAGGTGCAAATGACAGGATCCTTGAATGCTTGTCATGTGTTCCAAAAATGAATATCATAATAAAAAATTAAAATATAAATTGATTTTTAGAACACATGACAAACATACAAGGCTGATCATTTGAACTTGATCCTTAATATAATTTCCAGATGGATTAACTGTCCTCATGTGTATCTCCACCCAATATTTTGACATCGGTCAAATTAAATCCTACTCGGCACAAACTCATTTATATTAAATTAACGTTAATTAAATTCATCATCCCTCTTTTTCTAAAGCATGAATCATACTACACTTGAGCCAATATTTTAACATATTTGAAGAAAGTATAATTTTATCATTATTTTAATCTAGCTAAACCTTAAATTCACCACATGTTATCTTCATCAGTTGAATGACCTCTCTTTATCTAAAAATTATAGTTTAATTTACAATTTGTCATGATTAAATCATTTATAAATATTTTGCAGTTCATAAATAAATTAAATGTAATTTATTTTGGTTAAAGAAATTGTACGTACAAAAGAAAATATCATTAAATGGTGAAATGCATTCCAAACTTTACAATTCTAATCAAACTTGACACTTCCAACCGCAACTTTGAAAAGAGTTCCTATTAGTTTTTTAAACTTATAATCACATGTCACATTTTGATAATTGTGACTTTTCAAATATGACAAATTTTTCATTATTCTCTTTCCATTCAAAAAGTATTACATAACACAAAAGTGGTTCAAGAATACAATTTTACCAAATTTAAGAGGCTAACATGGATCGTTCAAAGATAATATAATAATATAAAAAGTGTCAATTGGAATGAATAACTAACTAACTATGCATTTAGTCTCATTATATTATCTAATGTATATTTTAGATTGAATAAATGAGCTTAATATCACCCTTATGACATCAACTATTTATCTTTCTCAATTTGATACATGAATAATATTTTTGCACTTTACAATACATAAACTTGTAAATGACCTTTTATTATGACATTTTTTGGTATCCATCTGGTACTCCAGAGCTTTGCCCGACCACATTCAAATTCAATCTAGGTTACCCACTTGGTTATGGTGGGTGAGTCTACCAGTGAGAATTTTTTACGTTCATAAAACTCGAACCAGATTCCTTGTTCAAATGATACCAAGTTGCTTTGCACTTATGCAAGGTTATTCATGCCTTGTTAGCAACATGCAAACCCCACACAAGACTTTCTACAACAACAATATGGGCAGACAATTCTTTTCCAACCACCATGCCTAACCCTAACCCTACTTTCACCCGCCACCATTCACCGGAATCTATCAACCGTCACAGCAGCTACCAACCTCAGAAGTATAACAGCCACCCTCCTCATCCCGCAGCCCTTCAAACACAATCCATAATAAGGTCTACTTTGAAAACTTCCCGAACTCCCGTGGCACCAAAGCAATGGAATTGGTTCTATCCAAATATGGGATCTCTAGGAAAGTTTACGTTGCGCATAAATGTAATAGGAGAAATCTCAACTTTAGATTCTTAACAACTGATGGCAGCCTTTCGATGCATGAGGTTTTGTATCGTAAGAACTCGATGTGGATCGGGAATGTAAGGTTGCATGCTTTTAAATCAAGGTATTATTAACGAAACCCTATTGCAGCACCTACAGTCACAGCACCTACAGCACCTGTTCTCGGCAATACGGAACAGAAACTTTGCATTGGACTTCATTACACCGGTTGGCGGAAATCAAGTGGTTTTATGTTTTTTCTCGATGGATGTGAAGTTAGGTTTTATGGAATCAGATTTTTTTATTAATTCAGGACTTGGTGTATGATGTAAGGGAGTACCTTATTGATTTCATTCCAGATGAATGCTTAATGTATGCGGATTTTATCGGAATTCCCCCGGCCATTCTATATAAATCTCTAATCGTACAACTTGCTGATTACTTTGGGAAATTGATCATGATTGATTTCGATTTTGATAGGCCAACACATCTTGATGTAGTATCCTGCTTACTATCGGTTCCCTTGGACATGGGAAATTAGTCCATTAATATTCAGGTTGGGGATGTTATTATTTATGTTACGATAAGTTTTAGACAAGCTGTCACTTGCTGTAATGTCCATGCCTCTGATTCTACCTCTATCAACATTTCACCAACCATCAAAACTACTTCACCACTAGGTAGCAGTGTAGTTCCGGAAACAGTCCAAACGGTGGCAGTAATGCAGTCGCATAATAGCAAACAAACTGCGCAACCAGCTTTAAACGCGCATGTTCACAACCTTCAGTCCAACAGTGTCAGTCCCATTCATCAGTCTGATAGTTCCATTCTTGTCAACAGCCTTTGGGTACAATCTCTACATGCAGAATGCTCACACGTGGTTCACGATAACGATAGCTCCAATTCCTCAGGGCCGGATATTTGGAATATGAATAGGATAATTTTGAATGCTATACCAATGGAACCGATTCATGAGGAGAATTTTCTCACATTCATGGTTAGCGATAAACTGGGGCTCTTTAAGGAGAAACACAAGAATATTATCTTGTCCTCTCTAGATGATAGTGCGAGAGGTTAATTCTGCATCTGAGGTACTCTTGGATTTGTTTTTTTATTAATGACCTTTTCATTTATTTGCTAGAATTGTCGTGGTGGAGTCCGTAACCACGGCAAGCAAAATTTAATTTGATTTTTTGTTCTCAAATATGACATTCATTTTTGGGTTTTGTTGGAAACGAAATGCGAGTTAATCTCTGAGATGGATGCAAGGAACTATTGGGGGTATAATGATTTCGATCTTCATTGTTCCCCGGCACATGGCATGTTAGGTGGCATTATTTTTTCATGGCATACAGCATTAATAAATGTTACTGTGGAGAATTCATCAAGTCGGTGGTGCATTTATCATCTAACAAAATTAGCCACTTCGCTAGACCTATATGTGGCTGTGGTCTATGGTTTCACGTCAGCAAGCGAAAGATTTCAAATGTGGTGCGAATTGTTACCTCTTATTAGACAATTGAATCGAGTTATAGTTTGCAGTGACTTTAACGATGTCCTTCATGAATCAGAAAGATCAGGGGGTAGGTTCTCTCAATCCATTATCCAATTTCGTGACTTTGTTAATGAGGCAGAACTCTTGGATTTACCACTTCATGGGCGTGATTTCACTTGGTCGAATATGCATTCATTTTCAAGAATTGATAGGGTATTGATTTCTTGCGAAATTTCTGACTTATGGTCGAATGCTTCAATTTCAACGATAGATTCAACATTATCAAATCATTTACTGATCATATTTCAATCTCGTACCACAACTTCCGCTGGCTATATGATATTCCGATCACTCAATTGTTGGTGGGATCATTCAGATTTTCTATCCTTCATTCAATCAAAGTGGAAGGAAATTAGTGATTTGCATCCGAACGGGGACATACATTTCAAATTGATGAGATTATCCTTTGCTATTCATCCATGGAATCAAACAAACTTTGGGAATTTGGATTCACAAATTGAGAATCTTAAATCTAAGATTCTTTCATTAGCCGTGACCACTGCATCATCCTGGAGAATGCTGCTACCGATCTATCTCATCATAGGTTGGAACTATCCCACCTTCATCGAATCAATGAAAATATAAGGCACCAACAGTCGAGACTCAAATGGACCTTATTAGGCGATCAAAACACTACATTTTTCCACTGTATTGCAGCGTCCCAGTTCAGAAATAATAGAATTTTGCAACTTGACATGAATGGACAGCTTGTGCATGATATAGATTTAATTACAGTAGCCATTCGATCATTCTATATGAATCTGTTTAAACTGGCATACAGTGTTCCGTTCTCCCTTAATCGTTTGCATTTTGTGAAAGTATCACTCTCCGCAAATGCCAATTTAATCAAACCATTTTCGGAGGAGGAGATCTGGAATGCTATTTCCTCATGTGCCGAGAATAAGGCACCGGGATTGGAGGGTTATGACTTTTTCTTTTACAAGAGGTTTTAGGCTAATTTGAAGAGGGATATAATCGGAATCTTCAACAACTTCTATACATCAGCCATCTTACCGACTTCTATTAAGACCTCCTTTACAATTTTGATTCTGAAAATAGCTGGGTCGTCAACCTTGGAAAATTTCCATCCGATTGCGCTTATCCATGGAATTTATAAGATGGTTGCAAAGCTTCTTTCTCATCGATTGCAACCGATTCCTCCGGAATTGATTTCCAAAAATCAATTTGCATTTATCAAGGGAAGAAGCATTCACTAGTGTTCATTCTTAGCTTCACAAGTGATTAGTTCAGTGTATAGACAAAGGAGATCGTGTGATGTATTGAAACTAGACTTTCATAAGGCTTTCTATAGCTTATCGTGGACCTACATTGATACGGTGATGTTGACTATGGACTTTGATAGGAAATGGATTGCGTGGCTACCAATTACAACAAGAAATCATCAACTTCTATTTTAATCAATGGGAATCCGTGTGAGCCTATCCTTCTACATAAGGGAGTGAAACAAAGTGACCCTTTATCTCCATTCATTTTTGTTCTAGCTGTGGAAGGGTTAAAGCAATTGATTGATGCTAGTGTGGGACAATGATTACTACCTGGATTTCATCTGGATGATAGTTTACCGGACATTTCGCTGTTATAATTTGCGGATGACACAATTTGTTTCCTTCAGGCTAAGGAATCTGTTGTTGCGAATTTTATGAGAATTTTGAAGTGCTTTGAATTAGTTTCTGGTTCATGTATAAATTTTCACAAAAGCTCATTGTTGGGAATTCACGTTAATAATGATAGATTATGTCATTTTGCCGCGAAGCTTGGATGTCGAATCAAAAAGTTCCCGATTAAATACCTGGGTGTTCCTCTTTCCTTCAAGAAGATTCCGAATGCGGATTGCGACCCCTTAATTGTTAATTTTTTCTTGGAAGTTGGCCAATTGGAAGGGAAGTTGTTTGTCTTACGCGGGTAGAATGGTTCTCATCAAATCAGTGCTTTCGTCTCTTCCAATTTATCTCTTGTCAATTCTTAGAATACCTCCTACAATCGAAGAGAAATTAAATAGATTGATGAGGAATTTTCTATGGCAAGGTGATGCGACTAGGAATGGGATTTTTAGAATTAGGTGGAGCACAATAAATTTGCCTATCTCACTTGGAGGTCTCTACATCCGGAGTATCAAGATTATTAATGCAAGCTTACTTTTCAAGTGGTTATGGAAAATAATAGCACCGGATTTATCATCGCTTTGGCATACTTATTGTGTTTGTCCTATGGTTTTCGAAATTGGCATGATTTAGCTACGATTGATCGATGAATTTTATCGCCAATCTGGATGGTTATTCAATCATGCTACTGCCATGGTCTATATTGGGAGTTTTTTAACGAGAGTAATCGGGTTATGATTGGAAATGGCTTAGTTGCTTCATTTTGGTATGATAATTGGACCTCAAATAAACCGTTACAATCATTTTTCCCCAATTTATTCGAGCTATGTACTTTGAAGGCCGTGACAGTTCATGAGGGCTGCTTGGTATTATTCAAACTAGACTGCTTTGGATAACCGTTTTGGTCAAGGAATCTTCGGCCAAATTTGAAAACTAGATGCATTGAGCTTCGTTCTTGGATTATTATCTCTAACTTAGCCCTCTTTGTGTTGGGTTCTGCTGATGAGGGACATATTTGCTAGTCTTTTTCACCTCAGATGGACAGATTCGCATGGGAGCCAGGAGCGGGTTCGGCATTCACAGCGTCGAGCTTCACATCTAGTTTTTATGGAACTAATCGTTGGCCTATACCAACCTTTGATTTTTGCAGATTTGGAGATGTTGTGTACCGCCTAAAATGCAGTTTTCAGCATAGACAATAATCCACGGAAGGTTGCCAACATGACTTTTTTTATTCAACACAAGCTGTGCTTCGGTTCATGATAGTGGCTGTCCGTTCTGTCGATTGCACGAATCAACGGACCATGCAATTATTCTATGTGATAGAAGCTACTGTATCTAGATGGATGCCATCAAATGGGTTGGCATTAGTAGCCCGATTCCAAGTTCAACAAAGGACTTCTTTCTTCAATGACAATCATTCTTTAAAGATGATCGAGCCAAGCTTTTCGATTCGGCTCTATGGCATGCTATCGCTTCGTCAATTTGGACTTCAAGGAATAAATTCGTATTTGAAGATATACAACCAAAAGTTGATCATCTTATTTGTTCAATTCATTTATGTTGGTTTTATTTCAAATGTAACAAACAATCAATTAGCTCCTCGGTATCGAACATCATTGTAAACCCGGGGCCAGTTCGTTCATGTAACTAATACGTTACTCATCTTAAGTCTCATTTTCATAATAAAAGAGGGACGGGAGTTTTGTAGGCAAGTGTGGAAACCAACCTAGTTGGGGACCTCGCCTCGAAATTTTCTCTTGTTCCAACCTTTTAGCTTCCGGAGAGACACATCATCTCTCCGGGGGTTTTTAAAAAAACATGTAAACCCCATACACTTTTAGTTACGTATTAAAATCAATTATCCTGGACAGGGGAAATTATATTACGAACCAGGTGCAAAGGACCGGATCCTTGAATGCTTACCACGTGTCCCAAAAATGAATATAATATTAGAAAATTAAAAACATAAATTGATTTTTAGGATACATGGCAAGCATGCAAGGATCCGGTCTTTTGGACCTAGTACTTAATATAATTTCCCAATGGATTAACTGTCCTCATGTGTGTCCCCACCCAATATTTTGACATCTGTCAAATTAAATCCTACTCAACACAAAACTTTTTTTTTTGAAAAACCCCCAGGGAGACATTGTGTCCCTTCAGAAGTTAAAAGGTTGGGCCAGGAGAAAATTTCGGGGCGAAGTCCCCAACTATGTTGGTTTCCCCGCTTGCCTACAAAACTCCCACCCCTCTTTTATAAAAGAGAAGCTACGCTTCTCAAGATGAGAACGTAGCCAATTAAATACAAGAGAGTAGCAAACTCGGAAAATTAAATACATCTGACACTACAAAGCTAATGCTTCTCCTTCTATACTTAAACAAAAACCAACATAAATGAATACTAGAAACTAAGACATCGTCTGAGGTAGCAACGCCATCGAATACGTATTGATTACGACATCTCCAAAGTGACCACGAGATGAAAAACCACAATGACGTAGAAAACTCTCTCCCATAACCCGTGGCAAAGTAGTCGCGCCAAGAAATTAGGAAATCAGCCCCGCTACCCGGCATAGTGAAGGAGATGCCAAATAGCTTGACTAATTGGCCCCAAACCTTGTAGTTGTTATGGCAATGGAATAAGGCATGGTCCGTAGTTTCTTCTATGTCACAAAATGGGCATTTTTCGTTGTCAATATCAAGATAGTTACGGGAGAGGAGAAAGCTTCTGGTGGGTAATCGATCGTGAAAAACTAGCCATCCAAAGAAACTAACTTTCAGCACTAAATTGGCTTCCCAAATCAACATGAAATTAATTCTTGGAGTATGCCATTTGAGCAACTTGTAGTACTCGAAACAAAGTGAAGCGGTTGAGTACATCTTGTCAGCTTCTAACACCCATAAAAACTGATCCTTGCCAGTCAAAAATGTTGGTCGATAATGCTTCCCATCCCCTTGAATAAGCCCCGAGCAACTTATCATAATCCATCCTTGCAGTTTGGCACCCCTTTCTTGTGCTGAAATTTGCAAATTCCTTTTCTAGAATGGCCTCGAGAAGGGCTCCAGGCCAAATACAAATCATCACCCATTCGCAACCGTACATTGCTTGTGGTTACATAGCCTAAATAGGTCAGGAAATAAGGAGGAAAGGGTCACATCCACTGTCCAATTGTCATGCCAGAAGGAGCATCCCAACCCATCCCCAACCGCAACCTTGACATGTTTACAGAACAAATCCCAAATGTCACAATTTTGAATGCAACATCTGATGATATCGTTCCACGTATGAGATAACCTATTACGATCGAAAGTTGTAATGGATTGCCAAGATGTGAAACCATACTTCTTGACACAAAACTCATTCCACAGTGAACCCGAATCGACAATCTTAACCTTCCAAATCCATTTTAGTAAGAGGCTGCAATTGATCAACGTAAAATCCCTAATGTACAAACCCCCTAAGTTCTTTGGTAGCGTTATGGTCGGCCAACTAACCTTACTAATCCCTTTAGCATTTGCATCCCCTCTCCATAAAAAAATTCCGCATAAGTTGCTCAATTTCATTTCTCATCGCATGAGGCAATTTATTCAACGATAAAACATAGATAGGGATAGAGGTCAAAACTGATTTGATGAGTACCACGTGGCCCGCATAAGATAGACATTGGCCTTTCCAACTATTCAGCCGATTTTGAAATTTTACAATCAGCGAGTTCTAATACGATACCAGGATTCTCCTCGTACTCAGCGACGTGCCTAGGTATGTGATCGGGAACTTCTCCACTTTACACCCTAATGTTGCTGCAAACGATTGAATGATTGCTTCCTGAACATGAATACCAATGATAGAACTCTTATTACATTTAATTTTGAGACTAGAAATTAATTCAAAATAGCGTAAAATTCTAATAAAGGTAGGAAAAAGTGATTCATCTACAGGCAAAAAACATAGCGTGTCATCTGCAAACTACAGAATAGAAATGTCCACCCCTGATTCGTCTATGTGGAATCCAGGTGATAGCCCAACTCGAATGCTAACCTCAAAAATTTGTTTCAGACCCTCACTTGCCAAAACGAACAGAAACGGGGAGATAGGATCCCCCTGCTTGACCCCACTCTCCAACCTAATCGGTTCACTCGGGCTACCGTTAATCAGAAATGAAGTTGCTGAGACCAATCTGCAGCTAGCAAGCCATTGAATCCACTTCTCATCGAACCCCATTCTCCTAATGACCAAATTTAAATTGGACCAGGATACGCAATCGAAAGCTTTATGGAAATCAAGCTTTATGGCTAGGCACAGCTTCTTATTACTGTGGAGCGAGTGGATGACTTCCGATGCAATAAACAAACAATCATGGATATTACGATCCTTAACAAATGCGAATTGGTAATCAGAAATTAGATTCGGTAATAACGGTTGTATTGCTAAGACTTTCGATACAATCTTGTAAATACCATGGATTAGTGCAATTAGTCTAAAATTGGATAACAAAGAAGAGCCCGATACCTTCAGGATAAGCATTGTGTAAGATGATTTAATCATCTTAGGTAGGTACGTTGTCTCAAAGAACACCCGAAATAAATTCATGACTTTCGATTTTATCACACCCTAGAATCTCTTGTAAAAGTAGAAGTTAAATCCATCCAGTCTAGGCGCCTTCCCTTCATCCAAGAGCTTGGTATGAGAGGCTGACCAATTTCTTGATTAGAAAAGGTAATGAAAGAGGAAAAGATGATACAACTCTATTTATCAAGCGAAGAAAAGAAGATGTGTTGTAGGTCCAAATATATGTTGATGGTATCATATTTAGAGTTACTGATGGGAAGCTGTGTAAGGAATTTAGCAAGCAGATGAAAAGTGAGTTTGAATTATCTATGATGGGAGAGCTTAACTTTTTCCTTGGTCTTCAAATTAAGCAGACCAAAGATGGAATCTTTATCAGTCAAGCAAAGTATACCAAAGAAGTCCTGAAGAAGTTTAACATGGAGCATTCGAAGCCAATGTCCACTCCCATGGCTATTGATACTATCTTAAGTAAAAATGAAGTTGGAAAACCTGTAGACATCAAGTTTTGCAGAGGAATCATTGGTTTTCTTCTCTACCTTACAGCTAGTAGGTGATAAGTGTATAATTACACTTATTATTATATAAATTTTATACAATAAAAACTATAGTTTTAGTCATTTTTATACTTCATATAAAAGATTTCATGTGGTATGTAGTTGTTTTTGATGCAAATGCAGATACTAGGTAAATATTGGGAGTAAAATGAGCTAAAGTGGAATTCTATGAAAAAAGAGTAAAAAAGATGCAAAAAGATGTGTGGAACTTAAAGATTTGGCTTAGAATCGAAGCTGTCAAAGATCAGTGAAGTTAAAAGGAGATTTCTGAAGAAAACTCAATTCATGGTAGCGATAATACCTCGCGGTCATGACCTGTTTACTTCCGAATCAGAAATCTAACAACAAAGATTCACAATCATGACATGTACATTGCGTTCACGACATGGATAGTTTTCTGGTATTATCTTCTTAACTACCAACCGCCAGATAAGCATGATCAACCGCCATCAACTACCAACGAATAGACACTTATCAGGAGTCAACCAATCATGAAATGGTGCCTATCCATTGTGGATTAAATCAAAGCCTCTCAACCAATCACATTAAAGAGATGCAATCTTTCACCAATGGATGTGACTCTTCGTTTGGATAGACATAACCCTTGAAACTCTATTAATAGGGCTCCAATTCTTCAACAATTTCGTGCATCGGCAGTGCATTGGATTAGTGTGGTATAGAGTGCAAAAAGTGATAGAGAGATATAGTGTGTGTATAGTTAGATTCGCTATGTTCTTAAGTGCTAGCAAGAAAATGTTTAAGTGATTTGAATCCTTGTTTCAATCACTAGATTTCTCTATATTCTCGAGCGATTGTTGTATAAGTGTACTTGCAAATCACTTATCAATAAAAGTTTTCGTTCTTCAATATTCATTTGTTCGATATTCGCAAAGAATA